>JAGQAX010000019.1:14644805-14883567 GCA_019142605.1 Cephalopholis sonnerati
TTAGTTTTCTTCATTTTTTTCTCCCCTATTTAAAAAATAATCATTTTCTTAATCTATTTTTTTTTTTTTTTTCAAATTTTTGGAACATTTCTCACAAAGTTGCTCATTGCCTTTTTTCCCCATGTTTTTGAAAGAAATCGCACCAGTTTGCTCTGGGTTAAAAGGTTTGAATACTTGCAAAAGCATTTGAGAGCAGCACCATTAAAGTGATGTCACTCCAGGTTTCAAGGGTTTAACACATAACAAATTTAAATTTCTATTTTAACCGATGACTTTTAAATGTCCAGTGTGTCAGATTTGGGGGAAATATACTGGCAGAAATGAAATATAATATAATTAGGGAGCTGTTTATATCTACATGCAGAGCAGGTCCTCTTCTGTGGAGTCCGCCATGTTGTTCTACAGTAGCCCAGAATGGACAAACCAAAATCTGACTTAAAACAGGACCACTTGTGTTTTTGTGTTAGCTACCTTATCTCTCCTACACGCTTGACACACGGTAGAAGTTTCAGTTGGTTGCAGTCTGCAACCTCACTGTGAGATAACACTTAATTCTACACACTAGACCTTTAAGGCCTAATATTTATAAAGTTAAAGGCACTTTAAGACTTTTTATAAAGATCTGCAGACACCTTAATAATGCATCTGTCACAAAGTAAAAATGTTTAATGTGTTAGAAATTAATAGGTGCTCTGTGGACCAGGGATGATCTGTATACATTTTGGTATAAAACCTATTTTTTTGTTCTGTGGGCCGCCAATACAAGTCAGGTACACTCAGTGAATAATACGCTAGAAGAATGAAGTGCAAAAATCAATTCAGAATTACAAGACTGTGGCTATTTTAGAAGAAATACACTGCTCATGAAGAATAGCTAAAACACATTATAAAAGCTTATGTATGCTATGGGACTTCCAATATTGTGGCAGTATGATTGTTTTCTTACTTATGGGCCCATTTGTTTGGCTTGAAAGGAGACACGGGAGATTTTTTACACATATCACAATTTGATATAAAATTACTGCGAGCGAGACAGCAAATGGCTTTTCAGCAGACACTCATTTATGGTGTAATCCCAAAAGATTTTGTAAAGAAATTTGTTGTGCGATAGGCTCATATGCAGCAGTTAAATAGTATTCAGTAGAGTTGTGGTGGCGTGTGAGGTATATATTTGTTCTTTCAGTGGTTGTTTTTGATAGTCTGAAGCTAATCTTTTGGATATGGATGCTGTCTGTCTGCACAGTGTGGATCAATACGAACACATAATATGTAACACAGGTGAGCAACAAAGATGACTTGATCTGTATTTACCTTGTAGGACAGGCTTCTCCTCCTCCACCGCCCTGACTTCTTCTTCATCTTCTTCCTCCTCCTCGTCCTCCTCCTCCTCTTTGATGTTGTCCTCGATCTCTTCATCATCCATCTCCCTCTGCTCCTCCGCCATGTTCTCCATAATTTCCATTCCTTCATCTTCTTCCTCCTCCTCCTCCTCCTCCTCCTCGTCTGCAGCTACTTTTCCATCTACAACCATCTCCATGAGGTGTCTTTCTTCGTCCTCGTCTGCGCTGCTCTCATGTTCCTTTATCATCTCCAGCTGGTCCAGGTTGACGCGGCCCATCAGCTCAAAGTTCCGAATAACCTGATAAGAAACAGGAGGTATCGGTCAGTTTGGCACAGTGTGCTTGCACTAAGCAGCATCACATTTAGGTGTGTTTAAGTGTTCATTTTTCCTTTTTTATTAAGTGAATTTCAACTACAAAGTTATAACATGAATTTTAGGCTGACTATTCTTATAAGCAATCTTTATATTCAAGAATCTTAGGCTTTCTTATCAAAACAGTATTATAAATTCTGGAATCTCTTGATGCAGATTTTACCGCAAAGCTGATGTTGGGTTTTTGGTATACCTAACTTTGTTTATTGATCCAGACTAATTAATTGTAACACAAATCCACACCCTGCCTATACACAATTCTTAAACCATAGTAAAATAAGTGTTATAGCAGAAGCCCGTTTTTCAGCTGTACCTTTTGTTTTGAGGATGGATGAAATTTACATTAACCCAAATACAACAAGTGGATTTTGTACGGCTTTTAAAAATAAAGAGCCTGTAGTGAGATCGTAAATATAAAACTGAACTTCTCTTGAGTCAGATGTGTTCTTGAATATTGTACAATGATGTAAGATGGAAAGATTTTGATGACAGAACCATCTCTTCCTTGCTTATTTTGTTGCAAGTGATGTCACTCTTTTGGAGCAATTCCCTCCTCCCATACTCCCTGAAGACTCAGCTGTAGCCCTGCAACATCCTTCCCATGAGACAACGTCTGTTCTTCCACTCCTCCTACCATGATGAAGCTTTAGCTCTGTCTCACACAGGAGGAGCCCTGCTCACTCAATCTTCCTTTCAGCTGCATGTCAACAATGGACATTCACGTTTTTACAAGATTAAGGCATATATTTGCGTAACCTTGAAGGCAAATATATATATAAATTTGGGTTGCCTTCATTGCTTTCTGGATCTTTATTTGACCTCCAGCTGCACGTGAATGATTCAAAAACTCTCGCTCGCTGCCAATCAATTATTCTCACTTCATTATCACCACCAAGGATTTTTGTTCGGTTTGTTTGTTTGCAGGATTACAGAAATACTACCAGCCCAATTTTCATGAAACTTGGTGGAAGGGTGCAGCATGAGCCAAGACAGAACCCATTACATTTTGGAGTGGGTCTGAATCACAGGGTGGATACACAAGTTATTTTTAATTTTCGTTAACATTGTGAGAAAGAGCTTTTGGCCTTGGTGGAGGTCTGTGCTTTCTGTGTGCCCTTCTCATTTATGAAGTTTTGGTCTTCATCAAATGCAATTCATATGGACAAACAGCACCAGTACCATATACAGATATGTAAACATAGCCGGGGAAAGATGGTGCCAGCATGGTTTACATGAATGGTACCAAGCCGTCTGTCTTCATGACTTTACCCTGATAAGCATGTGAAGTCAAAACAATGATTTTATTAGATTTTCTACCTTTGACATTATCTGCATAAAGGAAAAAATATGTTTATTATCTGTATATGTGCTATGTT
Source organism: Cephalopholis sonnerati (assembly GCA_019142605.1). NCBI lineage: Eukaryota > Metazoa > Chordata > Actinopteri > Perciformes > Serranidae > Cephalopholis > Cephalopholis sonnerati. The sequence continues at coordinate 14,647,896 of JAGQAX010000019.1, forward strand.
AATTATCCATTCATCTATTATTCATACTGGCCTATTCCTATTTTAGATAACAGGAGGGCTGGACCTTATCCCAGCATGCATTAGGTGAAACCAGGGATCTATGTAAAGAATTAAAAAACAATAACGGGTTGCCCTTTTAAGTTTAATGTACTCTAAACTTCTAAAATGCCACCTGTCGTCTCACATCATCTCATAAATTATCCTCATTAAGGCAGACTGAGAGATGAAACCTTTTCTCTCCTGGCCGAGGTGAGAACGCACTGAAGCTCTACAAATCTGATAGGTATGGTCATTTTATTCCACTGTATCATTCAGTGGTCATTTTATCGCTGTTTTATCTCCTTATCGAGCTGCAGCACAGGGTTTAATTTTGGCTTCTTGTGAAGCTTCTGTAGCAATATTACGTTATTGTTTTAATAAATCACCTCCGTATGTTAATATTCATTTTTAAGGACTCTTAAACTTTAAATAAATAAAAAAATACAAGGAACAGAGGTGTTTTGTGGGCCAGTTTACATACTTTCATACTCCTGATTGACTTTACGACCCGCTGTAATTGGAATCCTCTAATAATTCCTCATCTAATAAAGTTTTATTATGCATGTTCACAAAATTACACCACACACACAATAAATGATAGTGAGGGAATCATTAACTGGGTTTCCCTGCCTAAGTGTAAAGTGGGCTGATATGGGTTTTAGTGTTAAACTGCTGCAGAGTGTAGCTTATTTACATTTTAACTAATGTTGGTTAAGATGCTCTTAAAAACACTTTTCGGCTCTTTTTGTCATTTGATTTGTTTTATACAAGTAAACATGCTAAACAAAGATCTTCCAACATTTGCTCAAGCTTAAGTGAACCTTAAATCACCTAGTAAACAAATCTTTTTCCTTTGCTGTTGCTACACTTTAGTGCAATGGTTCCGAACTGGTGGATTGTGGTCCAAAAGTGGGTCGTGGATTCAATGTGAATGGACCGCAAGTGACTCAGAAATGTGTCAAGTTTGTAAAAAACACACTTTATTTTGAAGTACAGTGAATTTCTGGCAGAGAGCTTTTATTCTGAAGTGCTGCAGAGTGAGTGACTGATGGACAACTACTTGACAGAGACAGCAAACTAGCTCGACGACATGGCCAAATGCAAGTATGACGCTAAATGTATCACACTGTGTGGACCTTGAACTAATGATTAAAGAGAAATCTGGACCCTGTGGCTGAACCAGTTGGGAACCACTGTGGGTATCAGTTGTTGCTGTTTACCTGCCTTGATTATAGAGCTAATTTATTTTATAAACTGCATTCATTTTTCTTAAATGTTCTGGGTATCTGGGACTCAAATAATTTCAGGATATGAGCTCTGCTGTTCTCACTCATCCAGCAGCTGACTGCTGAGGATATGTTCAATTTGGGAGTTGTAAATTGGATTTGGCACAATATCTTGACTCTGTGGGAATATAGACGGTTGATTGGCACCGGCCTCAAGATTACCTCCCATAAAACAGGCAGGGGCCATATAGAATTAAATGAACAGTTTGTGTTGAGTGTATCAGCTGTAAACGTCTCATGTTACAGCCATTAAGCAGATTGATTATTAAAACGTGTTCTTAAAACATATTTAATAAGACTCTCCATCAAAGATGAGCAAAAAACTTTCTGAATTTACTATAGAAATCAGTTATGTAAGATATATTAATTCAAATTTAGTTACAAAACTTCATGATATATGGAGTCCCACTGACCTTGTGCTCAATGCGTAGATGCTCCTCTAGCTGGCTCCGCTGACTGCTGTCGTAATAGCAGAGCTGGCACTGGTAGGGTTTGATCTCAGCGTGCTTCTGCAGGTGCAGCTGCAGGGCCTGGTCACTAGAGCATGTGAAGGTGCATTTGTGGCAACGGAACACAAGGCCCTGCAGGTGGCGTGACAGCTTGGAGCGGCTGACCTCCAGCGGAGCCACGCGCTCCTCTGGTGGAGGAAGAGGAGAGAGTGGAAGTGGATTATTAGGTTGGAGAAAGAGAGGGAAGAGCAGCGAGAGGTGACGACAGAAGGGGGAGGAGGAGATGCGGGGGCGCAGGAGAGATATTAAATTTATCACTTGCACACCAGTAATCCCAGTCGATGTTACTGTTTGGTGGTTTTGTCAATGTCAACAGAAACAGCTCCTCCAGATAAGTGATGTTAGTCTCATATAAAAACTATCCACACAATCCCAAAAAAGTTTTATCGATTTGTCACATCAGTTTCATCGCTCTGTGCTTGCATTTCAGTTAACTAACAGCCCCACTTACAGTTTATATTACATGTTTACTTTGTTTGAATCATGTTTACATTTCTTATAATGAAATACAAGACGTATATCAATGTCTCTGCTTCGTGCCTGGCAACTTTGCTGTGACAAGACTCCTGGAAGTCACTGCCAAAAAAATTAGTAGCCGTCTCCCCAGCTCCAGAATTTAAAGGAACAATTCACCCCTTTTTTTTTTATATCTCCTTTTACCTGTGGTGCTATTATTAATCTTGACTGTTTTGTTGTGAGTTGCCAAGTGTTGGAGATATCGGCTGTAGAGATGTCTGCCTTCTCTTGAATATAATAGAACTAGACATCACTCAGCTTGTGGTGCTCAAAGTGCCAAAAAAATACACTTAAAAAAACTTAACAGCAATGTCTCTTTCCAGAAATCATGACCTGGTTACACAAGATAATCCACAGACCTTACTGTGAGCAGTTTTGTGTAGGAACTATTTTCTTCCTACCAAACTACACCCACAAACCGAATCACCGCACTCGTGGATGACAGGCTTGTACTCAAGAAATGTAAACATTAATGGCGTCCTCCATGACTGAGCTGTAACTTAAGGTAGCTCAGAGGTGCTAGGTCAGCTGGCAGTAGATGCATATTTTCTTCTGCATGGTGATACAGTTGGCGGCTGTAGTTTGATAGAAAGAAAATAGTTCCCACATAAAACTGCTCACAACAAAGTCTTTGGTTTATCTTGAGTAACTGGGTCATGACTCCTGGAAAGAGACTTTGAAATGTATTTTTTGCTGCTTTGAGCACCACAGGCCGAGTGCCATCTTGTTCTATTATATACGACAGAAGGCAGACATCTCTACGGCTGACATCTCCAACACTCAGCAACTCACAGCAATACTATCTTGATTGATGAATAGCACTACAGGTAAGAGGAAAAAATGTATTTCTGATTTTGGGATAAACTGTTCTTACTTTAAGCTAAGCTCGATCTCTTCATCTAACTCTTGGCAAGAAAGCAAATTATTTTCCAAACTGTTGAACTGTTCCTTTAAAAGTAAAGTTTAATATGGTTGCATGACGTGTACCTCTGTGCAGGACAATGTGGTCAATCATATTGCTCTTGTGTTTGGTGTGGTAGAGGCAGAGAGGGCAGCGCAGGTCTTTAGGAATGTCTTCAGGTGCATTGTTGTTGTGACCGGCCTCCACATGCATGGTGAAGGTATTCCTGGGATAGATCCAGAGACAGAGAGAAGGATAGTTAGATCACTGGGGGGGTTTATCCAGTGCTTGTCTATCTAGCATCAGTTGGAAACTCCTTGAAATGTATATTACTGATATTTTACATTAATAAATGTGCATAGTTTATACATAAAGTTTGCAGCATCTGTACTCCTGTAAACAGCGTATACTGTACAGTATATCTCAGTCATTGTCCTAGTTTTCTCTGCTGAAGTCTCTGCTTACTTGTAGCAGGTGAAAAAGGAACAGTCTTTGCACTTGAAGAGTTTCTTGCCACCGTGGCGGTCCCTGTAGTGTCGACGCAGGCTCTGCATGTATCCAGAGCTGAACTCACAGAACTCACAAGTGAGGACGCTGTCTGGTCGATTATCAGCCACTGTTGAGCCGCCAGGTGTTGAGCCGGAAGACATTTGACTGCGGGAGGCCAGCTGGTAATGACTAAGCTGCTGACGAACATCCGCTGGCTCCAGGTATGAAGGATCTTAGAGAAAGGCAGAGAAACTTGCCTATTTATTATACTGTAACATAAAGTTCAGATTCAAGTGAAAATGGATAGCTTATAAAACACTACACATTAATAAAGATTAAACCAGTGGTCCAACTTTTTTGCCTTGTGGCCTCTGACAAAAAACAGTGTCTGGTTGGGGCTCCTATTTTTGCCTGGATGTGTGCACCTTGTCTGTAGCTGGGGCTCCTTGCCACATCTTAGATGTTTATAAATTGTTAGCAGTCCCCCCAAAGAGACATTTCCCCTCTAAACCTCTCAGATGGTTTCATTTAAATAACCGTTCAAGGCCAAAAGAGGTAAAGTCTCCAATACATCACAAAAAACAGAGATTAGAGAAAAATCCAAAAGTTAATGCAGATTTATGAAGCAGAACTTTCTTCTTTCTTCTTATGTAATCCATTAATCATATCATGACCCCTCAGATTTATCTTGTCATCCATTGGAGGGGGCCCAACCCCTGTGTTGAGAAGACCTGGACTAAACTACCTAACTGTACATTAAGAAGTAAAACCAGCTCCACTTCCACCAGCTACAACAGTAAAATACTACTTAAACAAAGACCTATCAGTATGAACAAACTAGTAATATCATATATAACAACACATCAGCCACAGAGCATTTTCCAGCAGAACAAGTACTGTTGATACTACAACTACATTTAATTGACAAACTTCTGCACTTTTACTTAAGAATTATTTTGAAAGTACTTTAATGTGTTATGGAGTATTTGATACTTTTATTTAAAGGTCCAGTGTGTAGGGTTTACATTGGCAGAAATGGAATATAATAGGTATATTTCTTTTAGTATATAACCACCTGTACATAAGAATCATGTTTGTGTTAAAATGAGATGTTTACATTTACACAGGGAGAGGTTCCTCGTCAACATAGTCTGCCATGTTTCTACAGTAGCCCAGAGTGGACAAACCAAACACTGGCTCTAAATAGGGCCAGTCATGTTTTCACATTGGCAACCCTAGTTAGCAGCTCCTACATGACAATAGCAGATTAAATTCATTGGGTCTGTTTGTCTGTTAGAGAGGAAGACACCTCTGTGGACAATTCAGCTCCCAGTAAGAACCTCTTAAACATCTGGATCTTAATTTATTAGAGTAAAAAGGTGAGCACACATTAGCAGGTGCTGGACATATGGCCAGTCTGCAATGAGCCAAACAGCGCAGAATAAACTGTTTTATTCACTGCTTTTACCAGTTCTAATCACCAGAGACATCTGGGCCCTGTTTCAGAGAGCTGGTTTAGTGAAAACTCTGAGTTAGTTAACCCTGAGTTGAGGGAAACTCTGGGTTTTCCATTTCAGAAAGAAGGGTCACCTAAACTCTGAGTTAGTTAGGTAACAGACTCTGTGAACCTAACCTGCTTGCTGGCAGGTTTTTTTCAACAAATCCTGAGTTTCTCTCTGTCTCCTCACTCTGCAGAGCCAGACACGCTGTTTCATTTCCTCACTGGTTCAGTCCACATCAAAGTGTGTACTGAAGTGCATTAATTAGCGGAGGTTTACTGTCTGTCAGAATCCAAAATCCGTATCATCAGCTTGATACTCAGGACGATATGAATGTACTGCTTTAATATGCAGTTGTTTCTTCAAACAGTGGTTTTGCCCTCAGGAAATGGAGGCTTTTATTTACACAGTTGCCATGGTGATTCGTAGTATCGGAGCTCCACTGCTGATCAAATTGACTAAACCGCCTCTAATCAGCTGTTCTGAAACCAAAAACTCAGAGCTATCCATCTCAGGGTTAGTCAACTCAGAATTCAGGGTTAGACTCAGAGTTTGTTAAACCTGCTTTCTGAAACAGGCCCCTGTAGATAGTTTGGCTCCTGATAAAAACCTCCTGAACAATAACCACTGAAGGAATTCTAACCGGGAGAAGTTTCAGCTGCTTGCAGCATATTCCGCTTTCATGATTATTTTCTGACATAGACAGGAAGTAACCACTCTGACAAGAACACATCATCAAAATCTGTGCTGCTTTAAAGCAGATTTGGGCGCTAGTTTCCAACCCACATGAGTCACTGTACATCTAAGACTCATGTTATTCCAATGGACATTTTTGCACAGCAGGATGGAGTTTAACCTACTTTACTTATCTTCTCTTTCATCTGCCTCCTCTAATCTATTTATGAGAGATGTCTGATTATTTCTTCAAAAAGAAAATGTATATACTTTTATTTAATAAAAGGCAATCAGCAGACGACAGTTGATCTTTTCCTCTCTAACGGAGACGGGACTATCGGGAATTTAGTTGTGCTCTCGCCCTCCCCCCTCTCAGATACAGAAGTATAACTATGACTGTCATCATTTGTCCCCTACCTCTTTCCCCTCCTCATTCCCTTTCTCAAGAGTCTATAATATCAGTGAGCAAGCTCATCTTCTCGCCCTACTTTGAGCCTCCAACACATCAATAAATAAACCACAGTGACACTAATAGAATATCTATCCGTGTGAAAAATGCTTCATTCAGCACTCAGAGTATGAAGAAGCATGGAAGAAAAAAAACTTTTCTTTTAAACTTTTGCTTTATAAAATGCTTGAGATCCAATTTCTCACTTTTGCAGAAGAGGCAGAGGAATTCACACGAATCAAACAATGCCACAGTTGATTCATGCTTTTAATATCCTCTCTGCATTGTGGAGATGTATGGAGATGAGATAGCAGATGGAGAGCAAATTCTGTCGTGAGGTGGTGATGTGTCTTTTTGAATAGATTAAGGGCCAAAACTATCTATTACATTTCATAAATGAGAGGTGGAATACTTCTGTGAGGAGTTGGAGACGACAGGGGAGGAGGAGAACACCTTAAATATATTTCAAGGGTGACCTTAAAGCAGCATAAAAAGCCAGGATGGGGCTGGAGTTCAAAGAACTTGGGTCTTATTCATAGTTTTACAGCCAATCAAATCTTAATCTTTTCAAAACAAACCCTCCTTTTCACTTCAAATTTCAGAATTTAAGACATTCGACTGAAGGTAGCTAGTTTGACACGGCGGAGAGACATTCAATATGTCAGCTCTGCTCTCTCTCAATGCTTCACTTGTCTTGGTAGGGCACAGCTGACGGTGGTGGTTGGTGCATTGAGGAATGCTGCCCTGCTTCAGCTCCAGGAAAGATTCCACAGCTCCAGCAGCAAGGTGACAGCTGCTGCCAAGAACAGTCTGCGAGCTACAGCAGCGGCTGCACAGCCACTAAAACACCTAAAACTTGGCATCACATCTAGGAGATAGCTGCTGCACCAACCTACGGTGCAGGTGCCTCTTTGATAAGAAATATTCTGAAAAGAAAGGTGCCATGATCGACATTAAAGACGGTTTGGGTAGACAAACCTCAGCAGCCAAACCCTTATGACACAGAATTTGTGATGCTAACTGCTGATTTTCTATATTTATAGCAAATCAGATGTGTTGCATAAAAAACATATAAATAAAACCACCTTCAATAAAAAGCCCACTTGAGCATGTATATTTAGTAATAATATTACTTTTCAACTTTAGATTGTGAATGAAATAGCTCTTGAGATTTTCAAGGGCATGATTTATATTATACAGTCATTAAACAGGAAATTAATCTGTAACTATTTAGGTGATCAACTAAGTAATTTTTTAAAGCAAAAATGTTGAACCTTAATAACTTATTTTTCTATCAGTATTGTCAAATATTTTATAAACCAACTGATTTTATAGATCAAAAGAAAATAATATTCGTAATATTAATGAAATAAAAAAATAAAATAAAATAAAATATAAGAAAATAAAATAAAATAAAACAGAATAAAATAAAATAAAATAAAATAAAATAAAATTATGGCTATTTGCAGTCCTAATATATATGTATATAGATTTTATAAAAAATATTTAAACAAGATGACACGATTTCTAAAATCACAGGATGTTTTTTTAATCAAACCCCACTTGGCGTTTTCGGCACCAATGCTACGAAACTCACTTTTAAGGAATTCAGCATTTCAGTGGATTCTGCTTTGATGCTCAATTGAGATTTTCCAAATCCAGCCTGACAGGCCTATCGTATCATCTTATGTCTATTGAAATAAATGAATTATGCAGGATCTCATACCATCCGGGGCCAAGGGAGTCTGCTCTGTGTTATTGGCCAGCCGTGAGGGCCTGAGGGCGCCATGAGCAGCCTGGGTAGCAGCCCGGAGTTTGGGGAGGGTCAGTGCCTCACCGTGGTCTCTCAGAGAGTGCTCCTTCAGCTGGCTGATGGTCATAGAGGAGAAGGGGCACGACAAGCACTTGTACGTGTGCTGCTCACCTGAAGAACAATGGAGAAACATTAGTCAACAATATGACTACTGTGTGGCGTTTACTGTACAAGGGCAGCATTTGGTGAGGATTTGCATGGCATGGCATACGATTCAGAGTAATAATAAACACATCCTCTACCACAAACAAAGCTATTCTGCTCTCATCTGGAACAAGCATGTCACTTTGTGCTCCTCTTGGACTAATTAGTCTAATGTGATAGAAAAAAAATGTTGAGCTGCAGTGTTTATTAGAAATGTCTTTAGGCATCACAAATAAACATGACAACCAACTCCTCAACACACACTTCTCTTGTAGGCAATTTGGAAGTTACAACTCTGATTTTGTATTTATTCTACAAAGATAAGTATTAAAGGCTCTAATTGTAAACATGGATGCACTGTAGTCTCACACTGCCAGAGGGAGGTGAGTCCAAAGGGGAGGCAGAATGTTACTGAGGAACTATATTCCATACTTAGCTTGAAGCTTGTTACCTTAAAGGGACAGTTCACCTCAAAATCCCTCTTACCTGTAGTGCTATTTATCAGTCTAGACTGTTTTGTTGGAGACATCGGCCGTAGAGATGTCTGCCTTCTCTTTAGTATAATGGACCTAGATGGCACTCGGCTTGTGGTGCTCAAAGTGCCAAAAAATACATCTAAAAAACTCAACAGCAATGACTCTTTTCAGAAATCATGACCTGGTTACTCAAGATAATCCACAGACCTTGCTGTGAGCAGTTGCATGTAGAAACTTTCTTTCTACACCAGCGCAACCACGCAGAGGAAAGCGCACATCTAATGCTAGCTCACCTAGCACCACTGAGCTAGCTAACGTTACAGCTCAGCCGAGGAGGACACCATTAATGTTCACATATTGTGCTGTCATGAGCACGAGCCTCTCATCCATGAGTATGTGCATGCTTCCCTCTGCACAGTGAAACGGTTGGCAGGTGTAGTTCAGCAGGAAGACAATAGTTCCTACTGCAACTGCTCACAACAAGGTCTGTGGATTATCTTGAGCAACCAGGTCATGATTTCTGGAAAGAGACATTGCTGCTGAGTTTTTTAAATGTATTTTTTTGCCGCTTTGAGCATCACAAGCAGAGTGCCATCTAGTTCCATTATATTGCAGAGAAGGCAGACATCTCTACGGCTGATATCTCAAACACTCAGCAACTCACACTAAAACAATCTAGACTGATGAACAGCACTACAGGTAAGAGATAAAATATGTATATTTGATTTGGGGGTGAACTGGTCCTTTAAATAAACTTTTGTGAGCCATTCACAAAGGACAGCATCTCATATAAAGCCCACAGCTACTCTCTTACTCACGAATTAGAGTCATATCTACTGAGCAATTTCTTTGATTTATGCTGCTACAGTATACGACTGTACTGGTGCTGCTTCGGCTACTGTGTGCGTTTCTGGCAGCATTGGTGGAGTTTTGAATGTACCCATGGGGGGATTTATAGCATCTTGCTTCCTGTAGCTGTTGAATATATTTGCTTAACAACCCTAATGCAAGCAGCATCCTGAGGAGTAGTGCCATTACAACCAAATCTGATCTGACAGTAACGTATTCTTACCAGAAGTGGTTTTAATAAGGAAACAACTTCCTGATTGAGCTATTTCTGGAGAGAGCATTTTAGCTCCTGAATGTGGATGCATCAATCCGAAATATCTTGTTGGACAGAAAGCGGGGACACAGAGGAGAAGAGCTGAGCCGCAATGATGAAAATTTAATGCTGATTGTTTTCACAAAGTCTGCAAAATCACCAAACTCCACTTTTCAAATGTAATTGCAACTCAAAATTGCTTTGTGTCAATTATCCACAGCAGCTGTTAACTCTTAGTGCTGTTTCTTGTTCTCTCCAATCAGACAGTTGAGAGCACTCAAATGCCTTTTGAAAATTGGCCTTTCTGGTTTGCTAGTTTTGAGATTGTTTCTTTTGCTCATGTATTGATCTCTCAGGTGGAGCGTTTTTTTTTTTACATTGGCTTGAATGTCTATGTCTTTGTCTGCCGTCTGGCTCGCTCAACAACAAAGACACGATTACAGGAGATGAATCACATCTAACTGAAGACACCTGTAGGCATTCACCTCTGAAACATGCTGAGGATTTCATCGCCACATTTTCAAATAAACAATATTCAAAATAAATTCATTGGGGCTATTTGTGCTAAAATCATGATTCTTTTGGATGTGCTTAATGAGGTGTATCTAATGTACTCGGTGGATGGCAAAGCTGCTCCTCAAGCTAATCCACTGGTTACTCTGTGCAGGGAAAAGCTAAATCAAGCACAGCATCTTTATGTGGAAGATGATAAACAGGAGGCTGCTATGCTGGCCCGGGAATACCTTGTTAGTCAAAGATACAGCTGTAAGATGTGATTTAATGTATGTGTTGTGTCTGTTTTTACCTGTGTGTGCCTTGTGCAGGTGGCTCTTCAAGCGACTCACGTAGGCAGATTTAAAGGGGCAGAGTTTGCACTTGAAGGGCTTGTGGTGCCCGTGGTGAGACTGCACATGCCTGTCCAGACTGGCGATGACACAAAATATACAAATAACAAAACACAGAAGGGAGGATATGAGATAAGAGGATAAAAGACGGAGTAAAAAAATAGATGGAATGAGGACAAAAGGATAGCAGATAAAGAGAGAAAGTGACAAGAATAGGGTACAGGAAAGAAAGAGACAGAGAGAGCTCTACTCAACAGCATCCACTTTGATGATTTCAACAGCGGGGTTTTTTCAGCAGCATCTAAAGCGCTCGATTCTGTTTACCTCACAAACAAGAGCCGCACATTTCCAATGACTACAGAACAAGGAGCCGTGGGGTGAACTCATCTACCCACAATCCCTCGGTGGGAGTGAGCGTGTGAGCGCCTGTGGGGACAGTGGCTGTGTTTTTAATGCCAGCCTCCTAGGTGGCATGGGAATGCGGCTTCTTTCTGGGTCAGGGCACATACAGTACAGAGGGATTACACCTGGGAGCTCAGAGGAGATGAGGACTCTCTCTTCCTCGCTAGCTCTGTGTCTCTGTGATGGATAAAACAAATCACACTACCAAAATGTCTGTCTCGCTGTAATGTTTGTCTTACTCTCCTAGGAGGCGGGAAATCTTACAGAAGATTGAGGATTCAAAGGGATTGTGATAGGGTAAACAGAATAGGGTGTAAAATTGGGTTCTGTACAAAGTGAGTTTAACATCCAGTTGATTTGTACGACAGTTGGTGTGAGACTGGTAAGGTATGTATGGGTGAAACTTTAAAATATACTGCTACCAGGGCTATAACACAGAATGTACAGCTGCAGGTTTAAACTCTACGGCTGGGCAATCAACCAAATTGGTTTCCAAACACTATGAAAAGGACATAACTAAGATAAAATAATTGTTGTGCCACATTCCATTTCGCAATGATGCTCTTGTTTTGTGTTTTGTTATAAATCCAATCACCCTTTTCCTTTACAGCGGTGCACTCAGTGTTGCCAATTTGGCAACTTTCTTGCAGGATTTAGCAACTTTTCAGACCCTTTTAGTGACTTTCTTTCTAAAGAAGTGACTAGCGACAAATTTAGTGACTTATTCAGACCATTAGAGAAAAAGTGGAAGTATATTCAAATCTATTAAACTGTATTTCATTCCCTCAGAGTATAGGGTATGCAAAGGGCGTGGGGTGTCTCACTCTCCTCTTGAGCCGTGCTTATATTCATATAATTTATATAATTTATATGTTATTTATTTAGTTTTTTCAGTTTAAATATGCTTAAAGTTAAAAAACACACTGTTGAAAATCAATAAATGCACAAAGTCAGTGAGTAATCATGTTAAATTACTGTGATCATCTGGGAGACCAAAATGATCATAATCATGATTTTTGCCATAACTGAGCAGCTCTTATATAATTGCCTCAAAAAAAGTTGTTAGTGGCGGAGTCCGCCATTCCTGCATTGGATTTAAACTGCTTTCACACACACGAGGGATTCAAAGGAAATGATGGATGCATTTGGGGTGGCTGTGGCTCAGAGGTAGAGCTGGTCGTCCACTAATTGGAGGATCGGTAGTTCAATCCCTGGCTCCACCAGTGCACATGCCTAAGTGTCCTTGGGCAAGATACTGAACCCCAAATTGCTCTAAATTGCTGTCCCATCAGTGTGTGAGAGCCTGTGAGTGGTTGACTGGAGTAGCAGGTGGCACCATGTATGGTACCACTGGCCACCAGTGAATCTGTGTGTGAATGGGTGGCTTTGACATGTAGCGTAAAAGCGCTTTGCGTAGTCGGAAGACTAGGAAGGCACTATACAAGTGCAGTCTATATACCATTTTACCATGTAATCCAGCATCATTGTTTGTAATTTTATCTCATTAATATCTTACTGGTTACTGTTCACTCTCTCAAAGCCATATCACAGCTGTCTTAAACTACTGCTAATACACACCAAGTATTTCCTGCTGATGCTGTTTCACATTAAAAGCGGTCAACTGACAAACCACAGGACGGCTTTTATTGTGAAGGTGACACAGGGCACTTAGTTTGTTGTCACTGAGATTAGAGCTGACCAAGATCCTTCATAAAACTTCCATCTAGAAAGCAAATTTTTTCTGAATTTAAGGTCAGTAGATCATCTTTGAGTGTTTGCTATAGTGTTAAACTGCACTTGCTGTTACCATAGTAACCACGGGTTTCATCAGATCAATCAAGATTGAGCTAACTTTACTGAAAAATGCAAATGAAAGGTGGACAGTCAGAGTAGAGCAATGTTCAATAGAGGATCAACACATCAACACATTAATACTAGTAAAAATTAACATGCTAGTAACAATGTGTTTACCTTGGACAAAGTTGCCCTATTTACTGTAATTCACTCCTTATGAAGTAACATCCTGCACACAGTGTTGGAGGTGTCAGTCACAGGCTGGCTCCGCCCTACTTACTTGTGTCTGAAAGGTGAGACGAACTGGCAGTACTGGCAGCTGTATTTGTCTTCTCTGCTGAACAGCGCCATGGCTGAGTGGCTCCTCTCATGGGACCTCAGTCCCTGCATGGACATGAAGACTCGGTCGCACTGGGCGCACGGGTGACCCCCTGCAGCTAATCTCTGCTTCAGCTCGCCCTCTGACACCGCGGCCCTCGCTGCAGCCACGAGGGCCGCTGCCCTTCCTTCAACGGCATCCGTTTCTGGTTCCAGTGTCTCCGCGGCAACGGCGACACCACCACCACTGCCACCACCACCAGACACTGTGGAAACCAAGGGTGGACCCATCATCGTAGCTGCGGGTCTCTCGAGGCTGTCACCTTCAGCTGCTTCATCCCCCTCGAGGTCGCCATTAGTCAGGCTCTCTGAAGGCAGGGTCAGGGGGACGTCGCTGACTTCCTGCTGCAAAACAAAGAGGAGAAGGCTCAGATGTTTCAGCCACCTTTGTGTTGATTCTGTCTGTCACAGCCATTTTGTTATGCGGGTGCACAGCACTGCAATAAAGGGAGAGAGATTAAGGGTGACAATTTATTTGGATGGTCCAATGTTGATACTCAATCAGCTACCAGATGACAAAAATAGCTGTTCACTGAAGTATCACTTAGAGTCTGGCACCTCTAAACGTTTTTCCTAAATCAGGCAAATCATGTTAACAGCACATAAGCAACAGTTAAGCATCTGTCTAACACCTCTGGTTCTGTCTGTGCTGTATCAGTGCAATCAGTGTTAGTTACAGCTCTCTCACTCACCCTCTGTTTTGTCAATTGGATACATTTGTGCTGAGGATCAACATGTAGGTGTGTCATTGACCTGACAGTCTTTCTATGCAAGACATTTTCCTGAAGCAGCCAAAGCACCTGACTGAAGCACTTCAAGCTGCAGTGTGAGCCTGTAAATGAAATGTTTCTGGTCCAACAACAAATAACTGAAAAACACGACTAGGTCAAGTCCTGCGGAGGCAAGCCTTCACTGTAACCTTAGACCAACTCCAACCCTGACCTGAAACCCTGTAGTCTGCCGGTATTTACTGACGCACCATACTTAGTTGAAATTGAGTTGATTGCACTATCCAAATGGAATGTGACATGAAACTTCGAGTCCACCCTCTTGACTCTGTCCAGCAGCTTTGTTACATATCATTCCCTTCTCTTAACCATGCAACTATAGACTAAGAGTAAAAATCGTTTTACCAAAGTCAATCAAAATATCCACCCAGTCCCAGTCATGGGAACATTATAAGACAATGGGCCCCTGCGCAGATGTCCAAAGGGCACCTGTACCTCTCTGACATGGGAGCACGACACAGACTTCATGGTGGTTTTGCATCTCTTCATAGTCATTATGCATCTTGTTACGGTTTTGTGTGTCTTCATGGTCATTTTGTGTCTCTTTAAGGTAATTTTCTGTCTTTTTTGTGTCATTTTGTGTCTCCTTATGGTTGTTTTATACCTCTTTGTTGTGGTTTTGTGTCTCGTTCTGGTTGTTTTCCCTGTTTCGTAGTTATTTTGTGTCTCTTTGCAGTTCCTTTGCATCCCTTTGTGGTCTTTTTGTGTCTCTTTGTGGTCATTTTGAGTCTCCTTCTGGTCGGTACGTGTTAGTTTGAGTGACAATTTGCAGGTGAAGGCCAGGGGGGCCCTGACACTTTTGGCCCCGGGGCTGTGCCCAGTTGGCCCGTTCGGTGATCCACCCACAGTCCCATCTTCATACCAAACCATAAATAAACTTCATCACTAGCTGCTGCTGATGATAAATCACCTAGAAAAGAAACAGTAGGATGCAAAACTAGTCGAACAACAACACAGAAAAGGAGTAGACCTTGCACATTCTGCCATCTCCCAACAACAACACAAACCAACTGCAAAAAAAACAAACAAACTCCTCCGTCTATTTCCTTTTCCTTCATCTGCTGGAGTGCAGTCTGGTTTCTGTAGTCGTCACAAGTGGACAGACAATCACCATGACTTTTTTATTGCCCCGAGGAAGCTCATTCTTTCTGTGGAAGGACCTGACCCTGCACTTCATGCAGCCATAAATAAGATGTGGCATCCACAGGCCCAACCTTGCCATCCAGTCTGCCCTGACTGCACTGTCAGCCTGTTCTTCATCCAACAGGATCAGAAACCATTGCAGTTCTAGAGTTGGGACTGTATTCATGATACTATAGCAAAGCATCTTTCATTTACATCTTCTGCAATGTGTAAAACATGCAGTATAGTCCATCTGGTAGGGATGCTGTAGGAAATGAAAGCTCACAGTTAACCCATAACCCTGGCATCACAACAGAAACATTTTATTTTTTGCAGTGGACCTTAGATGCCATAGTGAATATAGTAAATCTTAAATACATACAAGACAGACTGAGTGTCTGACAGAGGAACCAGGCCTCCGTATGGGTGAGGCGTTGGATCCTTAGGCCTGTTCCCCTTACTGGCAGCCTCAGTGGAATACTAATGTTCGAATGGTTACCCGCCGCTGCCCTAAAAGTTATGGCTCACCACTCTGTCCTCCGTCCCCCCCCCTTCCACTGCAATGGGACAGCGTTGCTTGTTTTCTCTAGGGGAAGCTGACAGACTGTCTACCCAGAAGCCACCGTCAGTAATAAACAAAATGGGAAACAGAACCCAAGTCCAGTAAAACAGATCACTGCAGAGCCAGGAGGATGAGGAGTTTACGAGACAGGAACACTGGGGACAGCCAAAGTTGGTCTTTCAAGTATATGGTTGAACAAAATATAACGCTGATATCACCTTATCATGGATACTATACATTTGTGTGATATCTGCAGTAGCAGCTGCATAATTTGTTAACATTTTGGGGAATATGCCTATTCACTTTCTTGCCAAGATTGATACCACCTTTAGATTTGTACACCTGATATGAAGCTAAAGCTAGCAGCAGATTAGCTTAGCATGGGGGGAAACAGTCCGTTTGGCTCTAAAGATGAATAGTTTTCCCTGTTTTCAGTCTTTATGCTATTATGCTAAGCTAAGATAACCATCTGCTGGCTAAAGCTATACATTCATGGAACTTGGTAAAAGTACATTTCTCTCAAGGCATTTCACAAACAACAACAATATTTATCATGATTATTATTTCATTTTTTTATTTAAATATGTTTTAACTTTGACGTGTGTATTTAATATGAGAATACTTCAGACTTGAAGGCATACTATGCAGGACTGTCGATTACTGTTGTTAATTTGCTTGCTAGTGAAAGTTAAAGTATAAGTCAACCCCAGAGTCAGTCTTATTTGGCATTTCGCCACACTATATTTGCATTTTTTTCTGCACTGTGTCTCTTAGGTGCCTTCTGCTTATGCTCTGGCACCTGGTCGCTAGGTACTGTGGGGCCACACGCCCATAAACATCTCGAGCACAGAAAAAGAGAAGAAAATAAGAAAACACATGCTAAGGACCGAGTCTCTGCAAAAAAAATACACCGCCACACACCTCTAGTGTGTCATGATTGAGAGGGGTTACCTCTGGATGAGTATTGTTTATTAGGAAAATACTGCATAGTATATCTTTAGTGTAATAAATCACCAATACAGCATTAAATACATTTTGAAATAAATCCAACTCCATTTACCTTGACATGTCCCTCTTTGACCTCTCCATACTGGACGTGCTTCCTAAGGTGGTTGCAGATGGCTCGCAGGGTGGGGTGCATCTCTATGCAGAAGTTACACCTGAATCCTATAGGAGCTTTATTTACAGGACTTTCCTGTTCACAGAAATAAAAGAAAAAAAGAAGCTGCTTTATTTACAGTTTTTGTTTGACATCTTTTTTTAAATGCATCTGGAAATTATTTGTGATCAATATGTTTATTGTAAATTATATTATTTCACCTTTTAAGGACAATAACAGAGTGTAAACCAGCTGATGTATTTGCAACAGTCAGAAGATGCTACTACATCTTCTCTTTGAGATTTACCTTTTCTCCATAAAGGTAAAGACTCCCACTGTTCTCAGATATACATTTAATGAGATCAATTGTATTTTTAATGAACTTATTATGAAACTAATTATCACACCTCATTATCACTGTTATATATTCCTGGTGACAGTGAAGGGGCAATTTAAGACACATAATTATCTCTTTAATTACGTTTTGGCAGAATATGACTACTTTGGGTACAACTGCAATGATTGTGGGTTTATAAAGTCATGTTATGATAAATTAACAATACTCTCAGTGATAAATTATATCTCTATAAGCTGTTTTCCAAAACCATGGGAGCCCATGACTCCAAGGAGTTTAGGAACCGCTGTAGTATGATATGATGACAATAGTAGCTTACAGCATCAGAAGATTTATTGTATGCTCTCAGATATTAATAGTAAAAAGAAAATTAAATTATGATGGCTTTATTCTTTCATTTACAAGCTTTAAGGGAGACTTGTATCTCCGCTCACCTTCTCAGGTTTGGTCTCAGGTAGTTCTGCGGCTTTCTGTTTGCTGAGCAGCTGCCTCCTCCTCTCCTGCCTCATGGCCCTCTTCTGAAACTCTTCATTGTGGTTGAATAGATGTTTGGCCAGAACCGGGAGAGCAAGGAACTTCAGCTCACAGTGAGAACACTGGTACATCTCGGACTCCTCGTCCCCAGGGCCGGGCGACACCACAAAGTCCCTCTTCAAGTCGATGCTGTGGTGGTCGTTGTAGTGCATAGAGAGCAGCTGGCCTGTGCTGAAGGACAACCGGAAGCATTTCAGACACTTAAACGGCAGCCATTCAGCCTCTCTGTCCTGCTCGGGTTCAAGCTGAACCTCCAGTACATCCTTATCGTCCTCTGCCAATGCGCTGACTGCTATCTTCTCGGGTTCTTTGGCATAGATTACGGTAAAGTAGCGACCAAGCTTGCTAGCGTGCTGCTTCTTGGGGAAGACACCTGGGTGGCGTTTAATGTAGTGTGAGACAATGCTCTTCCTGCTGAAGGCCTGGAAGGCGCAAAGAGAGCACTTTCGTCTCTCCACAGCCAAGCGCAGGTCTTCGCTCATTTCTGAATTGTCCCCTTCTGACGGTGGGTGTGCTATCACTTTGTTAGGCTTTTCGGTCATTGTCTTGGAAGCAGCCAGACAATGGGTGTAATAGGCGTCAATATCATGCCGCTTCTGGTAATGTGCTGCCAGACCTTTGCGTATAGGGTTCGTGTATGAACACAGAGCACACTTGAAGACATTGTTTTTACCCTCTGGCTGAGCACGGACGTTGTTGTGCTTGATACGGTAGTGACGAGCGATGCCTTTCCTGGTGGAGCAGAAGTATTTGCAGAGCTGACACTTGAATATAGCATGTTTCTCTGCCTTATTGATGGGTAACTGGGAGAGGGCAAGGTCCAATTCACTGACCTCCTGGACTTTTGCTGCGCTTGATATATTACCAGCGCTGCATTCGGCTACTGGCTCTGTGTCTTTAGCAGGAGAGAAATGTGTCAGAGAGGGGGCGAACATGTCAGAGGCCGACTGATTGTGATATTTCTCATAATGGATTTTGAGTTTTTCCAGTGTCCCATGTGTGTACGGGCACATTTTGCATCTGTATGCGCCGTAACCTTGCCTTTGAGTTTTGCACTTGTCGTCTGCTTCGTTTAAGTCGGTGATATGCTCTATATCATCTGCAAAGTCTTCTGCAGTGACTTTCACTAACGGGTGTCTCTTCTGATAGTGAGTCAGGACACCGTGGATTCGGGAGTTTACATACGGACAGTGACGACATTTATACACAGAACTGGGGTTGATGTCTGCCTCCTGTGCAAAATCTGCAGCTTTTACTTTCATGCCTGGGTGCTTCTTTCCATAGTGAGTGAGGAGGCCATGGAGGCTGTTGTATTCTGACAGACATACAGTGCACTGATAAGGGTTGTTAGAGATGGAAAGACGTGGGTGGGTAGGATGGGGATTGCTCTCTTGAGGTGGAGTGACAATGACCAGCGCTCCATCATCTTCGACAGACTGGCAATTGAAAGACACGTGTTCTTTGGCAACCTGCTGGTGGATCTTTTCAGCTGAGCCATTTCCTTTGATTATATCCAAAAGCACAGATTCATCCCCTTTAATGGCCCAAGGGTGGACTGCCTGATAGTGACTAGTGATGTCCCATATTGTGCAGGCCTCAAAGGCACAGTCTCTGCATTTGTAATGTTTCGTTTCCATATTGCCCCCTTGTTGGGTGGTCTCCGGACCAGCCCACAGCTTGCTGGCCATGTATGTGTAATCCACATTGTGCTCAGGATGGCGTCTTTGGTAATGGAGCAGCAGGCCTTGGGGTTCAGCGTGGGAGTAAATGCACCACTCACAGTGGTAGCCAGCCTCCAAAATGCCATCTTGGTAAGCCCAGTGTAAAATGGTCATGGCTGTGGCTTTCACAGTTGGATGCTCTTTCTTCAGATGCTTCTTTAGGGCATAGACGTAGGGGGATGTGTAGGAACAGTGTTTGCACTTGAGGGAGCGCAGGGGCGTAGTGTTTTCAGGGTCTGGAGGGGCCGGAATCAAGGCAGAAGAGACGCTGCTCGACTGAACCATCTGCGCACGCTCACGCTGGCTCCGGACAACTGCAGTGTGACGGCGCACAAGGTCAGCGTTGGCCTTGGTTTCCCTATGCTTCTTCTGGTAATGAATAAGCACTCCTTTTACAGTGCGGTTGCCATAATCACAGTGCTGACAGAAGAACAGCTCGTCCTCACCTTTCTCACCACTGCCTGGTTTAGGGCTCGTGCTGTTAGATCCATCGTGACCATTATTTTGAAACTGCTTTAAGAATTGTTTGGGAGCTGCAATTTGCAATTCATCCATTAATTTCATCAAACCGGGGGTGGGGGCGCCATGTTTGATATATTTTGCTGTCACTTTTACTTCTGGGTGTCTCTTTTGATAATGGACCAACACACCAACAACAGACCTGTTGCTGTACACACAATGTTTACAGTAGTACATTTCTTCATCTGATCCATACAGCGCTGCGCTTGGTTGTTTTGGAGGAGTTGCCATGCTGAGATTATATGAGGAGTTTGCAACAGGCTGCGACTGATCCACAGAGATGACCTTCATGGTTTTCTGTATACGGAAATAAGACGCCTTTTGCTCTGGGTGTTTCTTCTGGTAGTGGACCAACACAGAATGCATGTTGGGGCTTGCAAAAGAACACACATCACAATCATAGACAACAACATTGCCACCTATGGATTCTTTGAGAGGGTCTGTCTCAGTGCTGGCTTCAGGGGTCTTGGAAACCGGTTTCGGCACTGGGCTGGAGGAGGACCTGGGGGTTGATGTGGCTGAGTTCAAATTCTTGGGGCCAGAGTTTAATATTTCCCTCAGGGTTTGTGACTCACCCGATTTGTGAGACTGCTCAACCACATAGCTGGAGAAGATCATCGCATTGTTGATTTTCACTGTAGGGTGCATTCTTTGGTAATGGGGCATCAGGCTCCTGACGTTGGGGCTTGTGTACGAACAAAAGCGGCACATGTAAACCAGATTCGGTTGGTTAAAGTTGAGCACATTGCTTGCTTCAGGGTGATGATCCATGTAGTGTTGGTGTAGATCATTATAATTTGTGTATTCGATGTAGCACTCTAAGCAGCGGAAGACCGCACTCTGGTCCTCTGGGTCCAGGATGTACTTAAAGCTGAACTTGATGTAAGGGTGCATCCTCTGGTAATGGGTGCTGACGCTACGAGCTGACTTGTTGTGGTAATCACAGTGTTTACAGTAGAAACGTGTAGTTCCTGGCTCCTCTGAATAATCAGCGTTCTCTTGGACAGCATTATCACTGGGGTCAGCAGAGATGTTTTCACTGTCATCTGAGAGAGTCAGGGATATAGGAATGTTTCTAGGTTTTGACTTAGGGTTGCTTTTTCTTTTCCCTATTCTACCTCCCTCTTGAGAGATCACTGATTCTCTCCCATGAATCTGTTGTGTGTTATAGGTAAAGACAGGATTTTTATTGTCATGGTTTCTACCCTCTGTATCAGCACTGGCATGATTTTCTCCTGCATCTTCATCATCCATGTCATCAAGGTTTATTATCATATCCTGTTTGCTTTGGCTTATCTTACTTTGAAGGTTACTGGCAATTTCATCAATTCTAGTTCTCTTCTTAACCGAGGACAAATCCAAAGGTAAGTCATTAATGGACTTCCTGGCTCTTTTCCCTGTTACTGAGGGCTTTTTGGTGGCAAGTCCTAAAATGGAAGGTCTGGGTTTTTTGTAGAAAGATTGGAGAAGCGTCCGCTTCAGAATCCTGGCTGGTCAGTCAGCTGGCTTTCAAAGACAGTGGGATCTAGGTCATCACAGTAGGAATGCTTATGCTGCTGGTGAACCCTCAGACCTTTCAGAGTGGTGGTAGAGAAGCTGCAGAGCGTGCAGCGATGAGGGTTCTGCTGGTCGTTCGGTGTGCTGGTTGTCTTTTTTCCATTGACTTTGGAACTTACATTACCCCCATTCACTGGCTCTGCAGCATTGTCGTTGTGAGGATCTGGACTATCACTTGTTAGGTCCAGGGTGTCTAAATCTGAGGATATGTGGCTCTGTTTGTGCGTGCCTAGTTTAAGAGGGCTGGTGCAAATAAACGGGCATTCATCACATTTATACACTGTGGTTTTACCAGAGAGGTGAATGTTTTCAATGTGGCGGGAGATGCTCCGCCTGTGCATGGTGAGGAAGGAGCAGAACGGACACTGAAAACGGTTCATGTACTTTCTGAAGGGTATTCCTTTAGTCTCCAGTAATTTATTATCCTCATCAGTTAAAAGCTGCTTTGCATCTGCTGACAGTGTCCCAGTATAGCTGGGATCATCTATATCACCCAACTCTTCTTCATCATCGTCCTCTAAGCTGCTCCGAGAGTCCTCCTCATGAAGTAGGCTGGAATCCATCTCTACGACACTGTTGGAGACATCAGACGAAGTGAACCTCTTGGACAAAATAGAGGTACCAGTGCTGTTGGGTGTAACTGCACTCATCTGTGCATATTGAAAAGATGAGAGCTCTGGGATTGACTTCTCCGACGTGTTTTCTGCTGTTTTTCCTACTGGTTCTTCCTTCCCTCGAACCTCAGTGAAAGTCGTCTTTGATCTAGCCGGGCTTTGGGAAGCGGAGGGAGAATCTATATTGGGTGAGCTTGCACTTGCCTCCCCTTCCAGCTCTGCAATGCAGGAAACTATCTTGACCTTGTCACTGTGTTCCTTCACCACGTGATTAGTCCAGCTGTCCTTCTGGTCAGTCTGATAGTCACACCACTCGCAGGCAAATGTTCCCTTCATGAGTCCACTGGCTGAGCCTGATCCCTCTCCGGTCTCTGCGTATTCTGAGGGATCTCCAGCGCCCTCTGAGGGACCCTTGTTATGATACATTAGTTGGTGTTTCATTATCCTTGCTTTGCGTGGAGACTTGTATGTGCAATACTGACAGGAGTACACTTTTGAATGGTCATTGTGCATTATAACGGTGTAGCTGGGCTGCTTTCGCTGTCTGCGAGGAGATGCTTGCATCTGAATCTTCCTCAATGACGTTATGCACTTTTTTGGTGTGGTTTCTTAAGAATGACTTCGATCTGAAGTAACGGACACAGAACTTGCACTGGTAAAACGGCAGGTGGGTTTCATCTGTCTGCTTTTGTGGTGTTTGGGTGGAATTGTCAGCAGAGTTGGGGCCTAAAAAAGATAAGAGAGTACGTGAGCTGGAAAATAGTTAATGTGCAACTATTTGTTTTTTTCAGTAAATGAAAACAAGTACCAACTCATAAACGTTATACTCCCCAGTAAAATATAAAATCATCATACTATGAAGAGTTATTTGAAACAAAAAAAATAGCTGTTTCCTGATCCTCAACAAATTAAGTGTAACATCTGATTCATTTTGGTTGACATACTCATTCCAGCTTTAGGAGGCGTGTAATCCTTGTCATCCTTGTCGTCATATTCCTCCTCCTCCTCATCCTCATCCTCGTCTTTCAGAGAGTCAGACTCATCTGCATCTGCAGGCTGCAGGAAAGCTGTGTGCACTTCCTGAATGTGGGTCTTCAAGTCATCATATGACTCGGCACGGAAGTCACAGCCGTCACACTGCAATACCTCCATCACTGAAAAGAGGGAGCACTCCCTGGAAAATCAGGGAAACCTGCAAAGAAAAAGACAGAGAAAAAAAAAACCCATGAGGACATGCAGCATTTCCCAATGAGTCCACATTGGAACACGTGTCTAATTAAGTGAGTGTGATTGAAAATAAAAGTGATTTATGAGAATCATGTTTAAATATTCATAGGAGCCATTTGCGGAGCAAGTTAAGGGGTATTTACTATAGCATGGAGACTCGTATGTACAGAGCCATTACAGAGCATGAATAACATTATCCCGTAATGCTTCAATATTCAATGTAGTGTGCATGCTCTTCAATAAGAATGAGCTTGGTGATGATCTACCATGATTACCAATGGCAATTCCTGCTGTGAACAAAGAATAATCAAGTGCAGGATGGATGATGCACGGTGTCGACGGAAGAAGTAAGACAATTTACAGCAAAAGATGTAACACTTTCAAATGGTCATGATTATGTGTTAAGATATCCTTTGAGAGAAGATTCTCATCTGCTAGCTTTATAGAGTCTCTTTAAGTTGTATTTGCAGGAATTTGCAACTAAATTCAGCACGCTGTTGAAAATTTGACACTGGAGGGAAGTGTTTTTTGGATTGAATACTGTAATTTGAATTAAGACAAATTAAGACACGACATATTGTGTGTTTATGTCGTTATGTTGAACAATATGTGGGAGTGATGAATAAAATAAAAGCTTAAGTTTGCCAACATTTTAATAAAATCAAAAATCCATTTTGAGATCACGTCACTTAAATACATCCCAAACAAACAAATCAAGCAAAATTAAAATGATGAGAGATTTGTAAATGCAAAAAGTAATATATTCAAAGAAGGCATGTTTGTTTATTTATGCAAAACTAACACAAATTCCTGTTGTCTTATTATGAAGACAAAACCACACACATAAAGCGCACCAAATTCATATAAAAGGGATTATTTTCAATCTCTATAACGACTGCAGCTGTCCACAAACTCTGATGGAAAGCCTAACCAAACATGACAAAGAGCAGAATTCAGCAGATGCTGATGTTACTCAGAATACTAAGAAGGTCCCATTTTTTAGCATAGCATCATTCTAAGAACAATGGAGGGACTGAGGAGGGATTATGGGCTGATTTGTCCCATTTTTATTACCTTGGGATAAGCAACAGCTGGAGAGCAGCTCCACAGCTCAGTATTTAGAGCAGACTATTCCATCAGATTGTATCAACTGCTCTGAAATAAGATTGAATGAATCAACGGAGAGATGAAGGCTTTATGTCTTTGGGCTTCTCTGCAGTTTGGACTTGGCCAGAGAAATGGAAGTTGATGATGTGGCCATCATTTCACAGCTCTTTCATCATCGCTTTCTAATCAATTGTCATTTGGTCTCGCAAACCGTATAATATATCACACATAGCATTTGTAGCTCACACTGGATCTGAGGTGGGTAGTTAAAGAGCACAGTTTACAACCTTGGCTCTTACATCAAATCCTAATCAATAGGGTTTTCTCACACTTAAAAAGCACAAAGTTACTAATTTCTGTGAACACATTATGTTTGAAAAGAGGCTCATGCTGTGGTGCACGCCATTATTTTGGTGAGAAAAAGTCAAACATGTTGTTTAGGAAATGTTTTTTTAGACGAAGTGACCCCAACACCACGAGTTTAACTTTTAAATGCAGTAATAATATTGTTAATGTGTAATTGAATGTGTCAAGGGATCAAAATAAGGCACTGTATGTGACATTCAGAGCATAGCTATAATTCAGAGTCTGAGCCAGGACTGTCCGCACACTGTTCTCAACATGGAGGTGGTGAAGTCCGCAGTTAGCAGCAAACGGTGCTGACAGCACAAACAGTACTAACAACGTTGACAATGCTGACACAGCTGGTAATGTCGGGGGAGGACCTGAGGGTGGGCGTTACCAGACTCACGAGGACTATCATAACAAAAAAACAGAGAAGCTCATATTACAACAAAGACAGAGGAACCGTGCCGCCACTCTGATCAGGACCATGGATGTATAAAGAGAACTGGAAAAAGCTTTGGAGGCGGGATCCTATCAAAGTTACTCAGTAGCACATGAAGCCAAAAAAGCTTGATTTCCGCTGTGTGAAATTCTCAGATCTTCCATTTCGTGGGGCCCACAAAGCAAGTGCACTAGAGACTTCCGTTGGTCGAGCGGCTAACTTTCAGTTAAGCCCTCGGCTAATTTGAATGGGGATAAAATTTAATGATGCAATCATGCAGCTCCTTTAGACTTAAGAAATGCTATTGGATAACCGTAGAGAATCTTGTTTGCTTGTCTGGAGTCGTTTTTTGTCTTTTACAAAACGACTAAACATGTCATAGGAGCTAGACACTGTACTGAACCTATTTGCTTTTCGGACACATGTTCTATGCTTAAGTATTATTACGAATGGAGGAAGTGGGCTCTTGCCTCTTTCACTTTGGCTGTGCCATAACGACCTTTTAGTTAGTTTGTTTGTTTCCAGGCTTGATTTGTAGAATAGGTCACCTGATAACTCCTGCAAGGACTGGTGCTGTGCTGATGGACTTCTGAATCATTAATGTTCTCAACACTGCAGAGATGACGCTGTGCTTTTGTTTAGTCTGTGTGGTTTATTTGTGTTGATGTTCTTAAAATAGAAAACTTAAAAACTTTAAAAAAAAAAAAAAAATAGTAGATTGAATGGATAAAACCCTAACAGAGTAAAATGAGTCATTTCACTGGGGTTAGGCCGTTTCACAATTTAAGTTAATGGGAAAAAGCCTTTTTGGGCCCCATGGCATTATGTGATGGACCCATATGTTGTGATGCCATGTTTGGCCACTATTTTAAATTGGCTTCAAAGCCTGGTGCCGTTCTTGGGGATCTCCTCAGAACTCCATTACTCCACTAGCCTACATCTTTACTTATCTTTCAAATAGTGGTTTGCTGCTGTATTAATGCTCTGAATGCCATACAGCACCTTTAAAGAAATGTGCACTTAACAGGAAGTGAATCAGGACCTCTCTGATTCAGTCTGTACGAGAACTCTGTGTGAGTTTACAGAGCTGATATTTATAACAAGGCTTCCATTCATATCCAAGGCCACGCTGAAATATGCAACTAACATGAAGGATCTATAATGGTATGAGTATGGCTATGAAGTGGGATTCATTAGGTCTGTTGATCGCTCTCTATAGATACATTATGGCCCACCAGTATGAGACCATTTTACAGACCCAGGTGCACCCTGTGGTGCAAATACATGTTTCCACATTTCAGGATGATTACATCTCCAAACCACTAAGTAAGTTTTAGAGTGGTGTCATGGGCACTATGGACACCTCCCAGGTCTGAACATATTTGAACCTACGCTCAGCTACGCCTTCAAGATGGATAAAAAGCTCTTTTGAATGCACAGGTGGCCTTTCTCCTCATTACTCTCCTTGATATATTGGTGGGTGTTTTCTTTATTTTGCCCAGCCCTGCATGGCAATGTCAGATGGAGAAACTTGAAATACAAGACTAAAAAAAACAATGAAGTGAACACTACGGTATCTAAACACGTGAACTGTGTACACTGCATGTCAGTTCAGTTTGTAACTGTTAAAAATGACCAGGCCAGAAGACAGCGCATGCAACAACTTTTAAATGTGTTCCTCTTCTGTGCTTAGGTCCCTTGTGTATTGATGACGTAATAAACATGCTGGAAAGACATGTCTTGCCTTTACTGTTCACATTATGGTGCATCATGACATCCCAGAAAGGAAACCTTCATTTAAATCAAATTAAATTTAACTTACAATTAAAAACTGGTAAAACACTGGCAGATACTTCCCAAACTAAAACCTGAGAGACACTTTTCTATTAACTATTCCTTCAAAGCATGTATTATTTGTATATTCTATTAGGCAAAGACAGAAATATTTTGCATGTATTCAAAGAGGATTAATGGTTCACACTGCGAACATGACCCTTTGTTGATGCACTGGTCTTAATGAAAAAAGTCTACATCACAATATGATGTGGTTTGTGTGTATAATCCAACTAAATCCAATCTTACTATAAGCATCAGTTCTCCTTATTTTCTTGCTGAAATGCCAGATGTTGAAGATGTTTCATCAGTGGCGGTGTAATAATATCCAACCAAGTAAAAACTTAAGAAATCAATGATGAAATAATAAACAGTATCATTCTATAACACTATCATAATCAACACTTACTGCTCTTAAAAATATGGGCAAGAATCGTATTTAATTAAGTTACATTCATACAACAGCAGCATTATTGAGCTTCTTTAGAGCGAGAGTGGCATAAATACAGCACCACTGCTTTTTTCATGAGGGCACTGAGCTTTAGAGATACGATGTTTAACACAGGCAACTCCTTTTCTTAATTTCAGTGCTCAACATTAAGTAATTCTTACATATTGTATATAATTTAAAAAAGCAGGTCAATATAGTATGCAAATAAGTAAAAGGTTGTGATTTAAAAGGACACACAGCGCATCATTTCCTTTGGCCGTATGGATTTTTTTCACTGTGTCCATGAAAGAGATTTTTTTAAAGCTAATGTGACGTTCATGCTGACACGGCCATTTCAAACTTAAGGTGGAACTGAGCTGATTTTACACATCAAAGTTTGTTTACAGGTCTTGGGGAGCACTATGTGAAAAAATGTTGTATGAAGCCTTTTGCGGCTCCAGAGGAAGTTACACAAAGTGGGTGATGTAGGTGCAGGGGTTTGACAAGGAGGAAGAATACGTGGGATAAAAAAGACATTGTCTCTGGTTCTGCTGCATCGATTTGGATCTTTTTGATTCTTAAATCGTTTCACATGTTACAGGAGTGCAGAGCTAAACAGGTGTCCTATTCTTTTAATGTCTTCAACTCTGGCTCATGGCTCAAGGAAGGAGAAATTTAAATATTTGCCCTTGCAGTGCTCTAACTGTAACCCGCACATGTCAGTATCCTGTAGCACTGCGTTTGAACTGACACAGGTGTATCACTGAAGTGTACTGACTTAAAAGACACTTTGAATACACCATGTTAACTTGACACAAAAATGCTGCTGTATATGACATAAAATTCCCATGTTACAAACAACTTCTTTTCACATGACTGAAAAGAAGCTACAAATGTAAGGTGCTGACTGATTAAAATTTCAGCCATTAGTTTGAAGAGTTTAATTTTAATTACACAAATACTTGTTTTAAAATATTAAAGGAATACTTCACCCCTAAATAATCATTTGTGTATCAATAACTCACCCCATTTTACATTGAATTTGTGAACAAAATGTTGTCTTTCTTGCATGCCACAATGGCGAACAGAGTCCAAAAACTGTGAAAATCTAAATGAAATCAAGCAGAAGGGGGCCGTGTTAAACAACTGCAAATGATATCAAACTCTCATACAACTTGTGCAGTGTAATCTGAGTCTCATTTATCCAGTCATATGCACAGTTCTTCTCAAACAGACAGCCCTTTCCAACAGGGAACTGAACTAAAAGTTAAACTTATCTATGCTCTCTTCAAAGCCAGACTCCATTGACAAAAACTGTAATTTTACCTCACTGAACACAGGAGCTGCTGGTCTACCACTGCCTCAATTGGTAGTCTTACTGTGTTATTGTCTGTATCCCAACTAATCCTTTAAATCACCAAAGTCACAACGTATCACATCAAACCACTGATCAAGGCAGTGGTAGACCAGCAGCTCTAGTGTTCAGCGAGGTAAAATTATTGTTTTTGTCAATGGAGTCTGGCTTTTGAGAAAGCATAGGTAAGTTTCACTTTCTGTTCAGTTCCCTGTTAATAAGGGCTGGATGTTTGGGAAGTACTGAGTATATGACTAGATAAATTAGACTTGGATATACTACACAAATATCAACGTTAATTGATTTAGAATTTTCTCTGATTTTGGATTCTTCATTCACCTGAGGCATGTGAGAAAAACAAAGTTTTCTTCATGAATTCAACGTAACAAGGGGTGAGTATTTGAAATACAAATGATCATTTTGTGGCTGAATTATTCCTTTAAAGTGAGCAAGAACATTTCACAGTTCCAGTGTTATTTCCTTTCACAGGAAAACCGATGAAATAAATTATGCAATAGAGCAAAAAAAAATACAAACTGAGTGTTGTGAAAATCAGCTTTGATTTTAACAGAGATATAGTAAGATACAGCTTCAGTACCAGGATCAAATTCACTCCACTGATCTGGATACTGCAAAGAACAAATTTCAAGTGAGATCCAGCCAGAGACAGTTGGGAATCCCGCCCTGCTTCCCACACCCAACTGGCCAGCCATTGGAGAGCTCCATGTGAGCCGGCCAAGCTGCCAGTATGTCCCTGAGCAACCAGGGGATCCATTGTTGTTCAGGGTCAGGTTACAGCCTCACCACGGGGCCCCACCCTGCTCTCTTGGCAGTTCACTGCTGTTTTGAACAAAGTTGCCTCCTAATGCCAGGTTCCTTGACATGGATATCAAGAGAATCCTTTCGGAGAGAAGGGGAGAGGAATGCCCGGGGAGGAGGAAAAAAAAAGCCTCCTACACAACCACCATCTGCCTTAGAGTTGGCTGTGTCTTTTCAGCCAGTCAGTCCCTACGCCACACCAAGTTAATGGGTGAGATTGTGTAACTGCTTTCATCTAGTCAGCTGGGGCTCTAGCAGGCAGCGACTGAGCTGCTCAGATCCTCCTCTGAGCCGAGCTTCAAGGGCAGCCATTTTAGGAGCTGACTATGTGCGCTTAGGTGTTCAGCCAGCACACAACATGGACCCACAGATCTGATCCTCTTCCTCAAAGGCAGGCAGCCCGACACTGGAGAGCTGCTGACAGAAATCTATCTGCCAGATGTACGCTACTGTACCCAAGCCCTCTGCCCACACAGCTCAGCAGAAAACATCTCACACTCTTGCCAGGCTGACTTTGCCTGGTCCTTTCATATCATAGGGACATTATCTCTCACATGAAGGGATTTCCAGAGAAACGCTAGAATCCCTGCTCCAAAGAAAGACAGAATAGGTCAGAGCAAGCGGCATGCATGGACACTTTGTAGAGGGAAACTGCCAACTGCGTTCCACGAGGGGGTCTAAAAATGTGAGGCATGTCTGAACTTCTTTATCTCAGCGCTCTGAAACCCTGAGGAGAAGGGGGCAGAGAGAAGCAGAAGGAGAGAGCAGGCCTGAAGGAGAAGGGTGGGAGGAGAAGGGAGGCGGCGAGAGAGCATGACAGAGCCACCTGGAATACCTTCGGTGGTGAGCAACTGAGGACAAAGCCATCAGACTGGGCTCCCCAGATTCCAAAGTCTACTGACATTTGTTAATCACCAACCGGTCTCTCTGCATCGGCGAGCTCTGCCAGCAGTCACACCCTCTACTCAAACTGGCTGACAGCAGCTGCTCTGTCTGAAAGAGGGCCTTTGAATAAGCCAGCATTAAGCTGATTAGGAGTACAGAGGTTTTGTCCTTAACTGTTGGTTAGCGCTACCATCTCATGCCGTCGGGGAGAGAAAATATGCTGTGTATTATTATATGGCGAGCATCCTGGCTCCAGATAATTCATCTGGCAAACAAGACGGGATGTGCATCTTGTCAACCTGCGCACCCTCAATAATTAATGACCCATTGATTGAAAATGACAGCCTGCTTTTTAAAGGAAAATACAGTGGCAATAATAGCAGGTAGCCAGAGCCATGGAAATTGATTTCTTGCAGAGATGAGATGACAACATCAGAGAAAAATCAATACATTTTTAGTTTCAAGAAAGTTATTTAAAAAGAGAGAAACAAAGAAGAACAAAGGTACATGTAAAGTGCTTCAAATTCTGATCTCTACAGCCCCACATTCTTCTCCAGGTTAAGAAGAGACAGCAGAGAAAGATCTCACAGTGTCTAGCAGAGGAACAGAGAATGTTATGTCACATTTCGTCCCAGTGAGAATTTGGCCTCTTGCACAAACAGGAGATAGGGAGCTGGAGATCAAGATGGCTACTCCCATCCTCTGATGTCATCAACCCAGGAGAACTCAACACACCGGATCTGACAGTGTGCCTAACAGTTACTCATACACAAACAACACGCTGTATAAAATAATACAGTAAACCACACACTAGGGCCTTAAAATGACCAGAGCTGAAACAGCCCCTCTCTAACATGAGTCTCAACAGAAGTAGCAGGATGTTTGCAAGGCCATTGTACTGGATTGGTATTTGCTCAGGTGTTTGTCTGTCCACATGTTCTATATGGACCAATGTCATACTATATGAAACACATAAAGGATGACCTTTCACACTCAGGCTAAACCCAATCCTATGCATTTAGCCCACATAATTATTATATTTATCAAGAATGCTCCATAAACTAAAAGCAAAAAACTAAACTTCTGATTATTAGTCTAACTCTGGCTCAGGAAAACCACGCCAAACCATCTTTATTCAACAGGAACATATAACCTAACTACAACTGTAAATGTTAAGGTAATATCCAAAGTGTCTAAAGCTTGGCTTCAACGTCAAGTATTAGATCTACACCTCACCTGGTGCCAGTGAGATTTGTTTACATGCAGCTTCTGTGGCTCTTTACTGTTTTTTTTACCCTACATTTATAGCAGGCACACGAGACAAAAAGTCTGCCACACATCACTGTGGCAAAATAAACAGGTTAATAACCAGCAGCTTCTGCATGCTGGCATGCTGGCTTTCTGTGTAAATAACTAATATTCAGACTCTATGACAACCTCATTTATGCCAAAATCAGCGCCTTTCCTTTTTTTCCATAATTCCCCACAGTAATAATGCGCACCTGTCATTTGTGCACATTATTCCACTTTAAAGCACTTCCTGCTAATACGCCAACTTGTGACAGAATGCTGCAATAGAAGAATTCATTCAAGGATATAATACATCTGGTCAAAAGAAGAGAGCACGGCAATGAGCAATTAAATGCATAATGTATAAGTTTTATATTAATAGAAACTGGCTCTTAAAGAGCTTACAGCATCGGGTAGTGCATTTCTATCAAAATGGATGGAATTGAAAAACTTGAAATAGGTACAATAGTGGCGGCAATGAAAGGCTTTTACTGTGAAGCAGCTGCAGGCATGTCATGCACGCTGAAGCAGGGCTGCAGCTAACAAGTGTTTTTTCTTTTTGGACCAATCTGTTGATGATTTTGTCAGATTACTGTCAGTTCCTCACATCTGAGAAGGTGGACCATCAAAATCTATATATTTTATGACTTAAAAGATTAATCTGATGATGAAATTAGTTGCTAAATCATTTTTTGTTGATTAATCGTTCCTTATCTACACTGACGCATACAGTCCGATCATGTATACACGTCACCTTTGCATCATCAGAGCAGAAGCAAGGGAGTTAGTAACATGACACGATCTGTTTTATTTATGTGTAGTGGGATGTCAGTTTCAGTTAATTTGGCTTTCGACAGCTCAACACCCATTGATCCATTTTTAAGAGAAAAAAAGAGCAAAATGACGTAAATTACAAAGGGCTTTTGTTTTAGTCTGGTGCTACTGTTAACGCATTTAGCTTTAGCCCTGCATTTCTAAATGTTTTGTGATGTAAATATGGAATATATGGAAACATAGTGCATGGCCTTGGCTGCTCTACACTGCACACCACCTGTGTTGGGTGGGAGCTAGCTAGCGTCTCTTACAGACCCTCTTAATACTGATGTCACAATGTCGTCAGTTTGTTAGCCGATGGCAAAACAGGACTCCCCACAACAGGGCTGTAGGCTACACAGGAGTCTTAAAATGTTGTCTTGTTGTGTTTCTGGATGCTATCCATTCAGTGAGTGAGAGCATACTGGTCGCCAGTCTGGTCCTGTTGGTCAGTGTTTACTTAATTAAGTAACACTAGTGGTCCCGGAGAGTGAGTGACCTGATATGGTGCGTTAATAAATTCAATCCAACATTCTACACTGTTTACTAACAGTAAAAGGGTGTATTTGGAGAGTCCTGCTGGTCCCGCCACCGGTACACGCTGCTTAAACTACAGACAAACATGCGTAACTAGTCAACAATGTCCTCCGCAGTTAACTCATTAACGGTAATTCCTCAGTGCGTAGTAATATAAGTTTTTATTTTTACCTCCTTATTGTACTTGGCAAGTTTTTAACACCTTTGTTTTTAGTTTTAATTCTACTTTATGTGCAGAGACAAGGCAGACATGTTTTGACTATTGCACACTTGTATAATGTATTTGAACTATCGAAGATGTTGACGACAAGCACGTGTGCAGAGTTAGCCTGTTGTCCAGTTTAATTTTAATTTGTGTATTGGTCAGTTCCTCCCTTAATATCAAACTGTCAACGCACATTTCTTTCACTGGATCACCTACTGAGACATTGTCTCCCCACACTGTGTGCAGCCTGCCCACCCACCCTCGTTATCACACTTATTGTTGTAAGTTTAGTAAACATTTACTGCACAACCTGTTTTTCCCCAAAGTGCAAAAACGCTGTTGTGTGTCTGAATCTACGCATTGTTCCTTTACACACAATACTATTCAGTCAAAAATAATGAGACTCTAAAAATGCTCCTGTAATTTAGACTATGAATAAAGAAGCATTACACTAATTTAAAATATGCTTTCCATTCTAATTCTATTATTACATTACCATTTTAGATCACACTGTTCATTAGTAATCAAAGGCTCTTAAAGGTCAGTTATTTTCTAATCAAACTAAACAACCTTTGTGAAGGCGGCAGAGGTGAGCAGTGAAGCGAGTGCTTTATGAAAGAATATTTTAGTCAAACTCCTGAAGTATTACAGAAATGATATATCTCTGGTTACTTTATAGAATGATTCCATTGCTCCTGATGCATTTACATCAAATATGACTACTCAAAGACCTCTTGTCTGTTCTAAAACAATACCTGTCTTCATCACTGTATGACAGCCTTTCAGTAGCTTTGTATCTGAAGGCTCAAATCATCGTCATGAAATCCAACATCTGCTGATGCAAGTACGGGCCAAGTCAAGCAGCAGCAAGAAATATTTATTTTGGCACCAAACCTTTAATCATTCTCTTTACCAGATACAACTGAGGGACTGTGAAACCAGAAAAACTGAGGTAAAGCTTCGGTTTCAAAGTCAAAGTTTTTTTTTTTGTTTTTTTTTTCATTCATCCGACACCTGGTGACTGCATCATTAGGTGTGAGTTTCAGAGCGATGATTAGAACCTGTCGATAAGATCATTAACAACTGTGATGGCTTATATTTAACTTACAATATCACAGTTACAGTGTTTTATAGACTGACAGGCATTTGGCACAAAAATAAACAGAAATGGAGACTTATTTAATTAAAGCGCAGCAGTTTTTGAATCAAAAATCATATTCAAATGGACAGATTTAATTTGGTGCCTTACGTGGAACAGTTTCAGATAAATTGTTTAATGAAGACCTGAAAAAATTAACTGACAATTGTCATTTTCAAGCAAAAATGCTGAATATTTTCTAGTTTTAGCTTTTCAATTGTGAGAATTTCTTGCTTTACTTTGTCTTATGTGATTGTAGAACTGCAACGATTAATCGTTTGATCAATTGGTTGTCAACTATTTAAGTAATTGCCAACTAATTTGATAATCAATTAAGTGATCAGTATTCAGTAATAGTTAATTTTTGAAGAAAAAAGTTAAAGTTCTCTGATACCAGCTTCTTAAATACGTATATTTTCTGGTTTCTTTAGTCCTCTCTGACAGTAAACTGAATATTTTTGGGTTATGGACAAATTAAGACATTTGAGGACGTCATTTTGAGCTTTGGGGAAACACTGGTTGACATTTTTTTAACATTTTCTGATATTTTATAGACCAAACAAGTAATCGATTAATCTAGTAGATAATTAACACATTAATAGACAGTGAAAATAATTGTTAGTTGCAGCCATATGTGACGGTCAACTAAATATTTTGGGGTTTAGGACTGCTGGTTGAGCGAGACAAACCATCCAAAGACATTAACTCTGACTCTGGAAAATTGTAATGAAAATTCTTTACTCTTTAACAGTATAATTTCTGGTGAAAAAGATAATTATTTGCTGCAGCTCTAGACAAAAACATGGATTTGGGTGTTCTCTGCTTGATAACATACACAAAGATACAACAGTACTTCAACTTTAAAAGTAGCTTCTTCCATGTGCAGCACATATAGCATCACAGAAAATATATTTTTTGTCTTTCTCAGAGTTTTAACACCAGTTAGAAGTTTTCCTTCTAACTATATAAGATACTAAAATTATGTGCAAGCTGCATTCACATTTTTGAGGGATGAGTAAAATAAAGAAAATTCCAACATGCTGAAGGGAGCGCTAAATGTACGAGGACAATACGTCTGCGTAGACCTGACAGAATTCTAACTATATTAACTCCTGGAAACAGCCTGAAAACAGGCTCACTCAGATGGAACACCGAAACAGTTCAGACTTACTGAGTGCCCAACCGTCCCCGCTGCAAATACAGCCACCAGAGACACTGACTACTAAAGGGTCAGGACAACTGAGTCACTCCTTCCACATCTGTGGGAAATCTTAACACGCCATTCCTGTTTGAGCTGTAGCGAACTCACTTAACCTTTGCATCCTTTTGAACCACAAAAAAAGTTTGATTTGCAGTGACTGCACATTCACTTTTATCACAGGTCAGTCCATAAAAAAGTTTAATGGCACTATTACTGAAGTTAGATTGTAAGCATAAAACAACACAACACATTGGTATAAAGTTGTTCCCTGCTGTTATTTGTTGTGTCTTTAAAATGTCCAGAAATGGTGCCTATCATAATATCCCTGAGGCCAAGATGGCATTTTAAAATGTGTTATCTGACCACTGATATAAAACTCAGTAACTATCATACATGACAAAGAAAAGCAGCTAATCCACATATATTTGAAAAGCTAAAACATCAGCCAGAGAAAATATTAATAAATAAAACACATTTTTTTTGATAATGTGACAATATAACAGTGTTAACAGGGACATTTATGACATCAATTTAGCCACATTTCTGCTGTATTATTTATGGTGAACAGACACAGGGCTGCTGCAGGTGCTGACACCACAGCCAAAGGATAACCAGGAAGCATAATTAATGTTTCCACTGTTGTACTGTCGGCTAACATGCAACCATATGTGCATTTGCCCACATATGCACAACATTCATAAGAGGAAGGAAATACACACACATGCAGTTAACCAGCAACATCACCGCCTCAAATACACACAAAGGTCTATATTCCAACATCACCTTGTGTTGGATTTTTCACCTCAATGTCTCAAAATACACATTAAAGCCATGAATATGTCAAAGAACATTATTTCCTGAAAAGGATCTCCCAAGAATTTCTTAATACATGCTTTGGAAGTTATTTTGGTTCAGATTAGGAACGGTGCCCTCAAATGCAAGCCAGCCAAAATAACAGCGTCTGGTTTGCAGCGATTCTTTGGCCTGCGTGCAGCTCACACTCTCGTTGGCTCA
Organism: Cephalopholis sonnerati; assembly: GCA_019142605.1. Taxonomy (NCBI): domain Eukaryota; kingdom Metazoa; phylum Chordata; class Actinopteri; order Perciformes; family Serranidae; genus Cephalopholis; species Cephalopholis sonnerati. The sequence goes on from JAGQAX010000019.1 coordinate 14,684,723, forward strand.
CAGTTGGCTTTTATCTGTCGGCGCTGTAGCAGATAACAATACTGGTTCAAAAGAGAAAAGCTGGTCCGACCTGAATGACCTTCATATTCCAATACTGTGCCGCTGCCTAATCCCTACACAGAAGAATAACATATTGACAGATACAACCACAACACTGCACGGGAGTCTATTATTGTGTTAGTAAGCATGTAAAGTGGAGACACTGCAGGTAAGTGCTGTGCTTTTTGCTCATCGCTTTCGGGTTTTACAGATTTTCATGAAAAGCGGATCGATTCATATTCACACTTCTGTTTTGTCCCCCTGCACCCAAAACTGTTTGGCTTCCTGCTACAAGAAGACGCCAAAGTTTACAGTAAACAAGTCTTCATGCAGAAAGGAAAGCTCAGACAATGGAGAGAGGGGAAGAAAAATGAACAAGGGAAGAAAAATATAGGAAATGCCAAAGAGGTGCAGATTTTGCACAAGAGTAGGGCTGCGACTAATCTCTGTAAACAGATATCTACATATGTATGCAGAATCTTTAGGCAACAGGACAAAGTTTTGGTATCGTAGGTGCTCTGATATCCATTTATAGTCCACTTATGCTCGAGTAGTATCAACCAACATCTGACTGGGAGGTTAACAGTCTGTTAAGATGATGGTTGCATGGGATCCAAGATGCAATCTCGGAACCCACTGGCTATTGTCTGATGGCAATTTGGCTTTATCTTATTTATATGCAGATATCTGTTTTTAGAGATTAGCTGAAATGACCGGTGCACGAAAAAGAAAGTCTTGGCCCAGATATCCACTGGCTACACCATATCGTTGCCCCAAGAGGCTTATTGTCGTCAGACTGATAGCCGATGGGTTTTAAGATTGGGCTACAATAGTTTCATTATTAGTCTGTTTCATAATTCCCTAAAAGGTAAAAAAAAAATAAGAAAAAATGTGAATCTCACTTTCCAAGAACCCAATGTGACCAACCAGTAGTCCAAAATCCAATTTCACAGCAATATAAAAAATAAAAACAGCACATCCTCACATCTGAGGAGCTGTAACTGGCAAATATTTGGCCTTTTTGCTGTAGTCGATCCATCACTTTGGTCTAGACTGCAGTATCTATATTGGATAATAACTTAATGGACGACCACTGGTGAACAACTTTTATCAAGCTCCATCATCAGGTCAAAATTAATTTTGGTTTAGTGCTACCTGGCAAATGCTAGCATGCTAACATGCTAATCTAAAATGGATGACATGGTGAACACAAGCAGCAACCTCCAAGGCAAAAAAAAATGAAGCCAATGTGGAAGTGCCAAAAATTGCAGTTCATCGAATGGCCACTAGAGGCTGGCTCCAAAACATAGTCAGTCCCTGCACACACACCCATGTTAAAGGGCCCAACTTTACTTTACGGCAGAAATAAACACGTTTACAGCTTGACAGGAAAAACGGTTTTGGTCTTTATAGCTAATTTCAACATTCATGATGACTGTATGGGGGGGGGGGGGGCTTCACTCTCTCATCCAAATATGGTCACTTCTGGCTCCAAAAAAAATCAAAATGGCGACAGCCAAATTGCTGAACTCGAGGCTTCAAAGCGGGAGTCCACAAACCAATGGGTGATGTCATGGTAGCTACGCCCATTAGTTTATACAGTCAATGAGTAAACATCATACCTGCTAAATTAGCGTGTCAACATTGTCATCGTGAGCGTGTTAGCATGCTGGTGTTAGCATGCAGATTAAAGCACAGCCTCACATAGCAGAGTGATTATAGACTCTTGTTGCTTGATAAGAAGTTTCAAATAAGAAATTGATTATCAAAGTAGTTGTCTGTTTATTTTCTGTCAATCAACTGATCAATTAATCAATAGTTTCAGCACTACAGTAATTTAAAGTAAGGTAAATAATGAACATGTGTTTTTCAGTGATTTCTAATAATCAGATTTCCACTTAAATAAGTAAACTCTAGCCTTACCTCCACCATACTTTAACTAGAAGTGTAAGCTGCCAGTAACAGCCTGTCAGCCTCTCATACCTTGATTATTGTAAATGCAGGTAAACATGTAATAATAACCCACTTTAATGTGATGGAGTTTGACATTGGAATTAATTTACAGCATCACAATCTAACCACCTGAATGCGACAGATAGATATCTTGTTACTGTAGTCTTGATGAGCCTATCTGTTTCATTACAACAGCCTTTCAGTGATAAGAACAACAGTGAGCTGGACAGTGACCTCACCTCTCTCTGCCTGTGATCAGAGCAGAGAGCTTCCTTAAATGATGTGATCACATGGCGCTGCTTATTTGAGAAAGTCTGAATACACAGAGATGAGACATCGATCCCACCTGCCCGATCAATGGAGCAGGCCTTTTCAGAGGAGATGTGAGGAATCAATAATGTTCGGTATAAACGTTTTGTCATAACATTCATCAGACATCTGCTGGAATGGAATGAAAGGGACGGGAATGGCATGAAATACAACAGAAAAAAAACATCAGAATAAAGCTGGAAATATACCAGTAATGCCATCACACATGTCTCTGTAAACTGTTGGCATACATTTTGACTTATAATGTTGTGATTTTAAATAACATCCAAACCTTCAGGCTTCTTTCCAACTCTGATGATAGTTTTTATAGATTCTGTTTTAGCTTTTATTCTCTGAGATCAATATTCTAAATAAAAATTTTACATTGAGCAGAAACATTAAGCTAAAGCACCAGCAGCAGATCTGGATCCTAAAACTGAAACCTTATTAACAATGAATCGACCAAGCGTGGATGAGCCTAAAGACACTGATAGTAGTCAAAATCATGAACATTGTCATACAGTTCTATCAGCCACCTGACTAAAAATACTAGTGGTAATCTGACCACAAATCTGCTTCAGGAAGCATATGGCACCCAAAAAAGTAGGTCAACCATTAAACAGCTAACACGGCCTTGACCAGAAACATTCTTCTAGCACTGCTGCTTCATCTCGAGGCCATCTGAAATACCTGATGTTAAGCAAAAATACTCTGCATTACAGCTCTTACAAATTTAAAGGTGGGTCTTGCTGCGGCAGCCTTTCTTGGTCTGGTATGACTAGTAGCTTGTGGTGGCTAATGTTAGCTAACTTTAGCAGACAGATATTAATCTGACCTCTTCTCTACTTGTGCTACTGTTAAAGGGGAACACCACCTAAATTAAGAATTCTAGTATGTGATTTCCATGGCTGATAAGTTCTATCAGTGTTTGTGAGCATGAGCGACTCTGTCAAAGCTAGAAACCGGAATCTAAAACGTGTGATGTCATCAAGTATAAAGTCTAGAGCTGCACCACAGCAGTAAATGGGAGCCTGATTTTGTGGACCCACAATGTTGTTCCAGACATTGTACCCTATGACCTTAGTTTTTGGATTTAAGAGAGAGTTTCTCATGTTCCCTTAGATTTTATGGACTGTTTTGGACCATAGGAACGACATGTATGAATTTTGAAAATAGGCATAGCTCCTCTTTAAACTACATGTCGGCATATTCTATCATCATATAACTGCCATGTGTTGCAGCTGTTCAACATGTTACATTGGATCGCTTTAAATGGAGCTTGAGGTCTGCCCATGATATAGGACTGCTATGTTTGAATGCACTGGTTCCTTTTTTGAAGACAGGAAGTGGTTTCCCCTTCGAGCATTTAAAGTATTAAAAGTAGTCGCTAAAAGTAGTCTTTCTGTATAAAATATTTTATTTTAATTTGATAGATTGAGAAAATGTCTACAGGTTGTTCTTCCCAGGAGAAAATGACTTTAAGAATTGCTGTTTGAAACTTTTCTGTTATTACATTACACAGGAAAAACACCATTTTCTTACCTGCATATGTGGGGTTAGGATATTTCCTCTCAGTGACAATAAAATACTTTTGTTTTACAAGGGAAAAAACTCCCAGAAAAGTGTCTCAGTGTCTCAAACTGTTCTCTTCCCTTCTGGCCGACACAGCTGTGTAGTATAATGGGCCACCAGCATGCGTTACAGTAGCCATCGTTTGACCTGTACCTGAGGTGCCAGTGCCTTTGCTCTATATTTTGGAAGCAAGATCAAAGCTTTCTACCTTGGTTTTGTCACATCACAAGTTCCATTTCCTGTCATGGGAATGAACCACATGCTTGCAAAATTAACACGTGGTTTTTGGTGAGAAGCAGTCCTACCAGTCAGCTCAGAAGTGTTAAGAACACATGAAACTCTCGCTAACTGTGGACAGACTCTGCTATACAGTCCTTCGGTTATTTTTAGCTTGCTGCTGGCCTCTTGGTAGTTTTTCCTTTAGAGCTTCCTCTTTACATGACCATCCATCATAGCAGCATGACCTGATCTAGATAAGGTCCTGATGGTGCCATAATTCCTCTAAGTTTGTCTTCACTATGTTCCAGAAAAAAATTAAAGGCTCTTAAATCTGATTTTATGTCTGAATCCTCCTGCAGTAACAGGAGAAAAAAAATGTTGGCTCCTTGCTGCCCATGCTCGTCTCTGAAAATCTGGTTTTACATGATCTAATTAGAATCACTCAAGCACAAGTAGCTCACTTCTTAATTTTCAATACAACTAACTGACTCTTAACACAATCACTAGCCTGAATTAATGAGGTATGTGCATACTTGCACAAAGGGACTACAAACAGTCGCCTTTTGTGTTTAACTTTCTCTTACTGGATACTTTGAATGAATGAGGAAAAAAAGTCTGGACTTTCTCGTGAATTTTCCAGAAAAACAGCTCAGTAATGCTTGATTGTCTCGGAGGACTGGTAAATACAGGTGCAGAGCCTTTCACACGCTGCAATCCAGTGAGCTTTGCCGATCTGTCTGCAGTCTGACCTTCACAGGTGACACACACAGAGGGCGTTACAAAGAAACACCTCGCCGCTGCAGGTCCGGGTGACCCTTAAGTGTGTAAAGGAAAAGATCATGTATGCTTACCAACTTCCTATTAAAGTGACTGAATGTTTAATGCAACAAAACAAAGCAGTAGATGCAAAAATGAATCCTTTGTTTTATGGGTGTGTACACAATATTACTCCCCTTAACACTGGTTTAATTTTCAAAACCATGCACAGGGACATCTGTGATTCAACATCAAAATGAAAGCATTGTGTGATGTCACCTCAGTAATAAAGGACAACGACCAGAGTCTAGAGGACTGAGGCATTTTGATCTCTGGACCTTGAAGTATTCTGCTGACTGAGGCCTTCAAGCAAGACCTCGCATCAAAAAGACAGACACAGAGAGGCTGAAAGAGCGAGAGAGGAATGCCGTAAGTATGGCTCCCAGTCTGCAACACTATGCTAATCCCAGGAAGAGATGATAGTTTTCTATTTTATGTCTGCGTCGTCCATACTGCAAGGTCAGACGGTGCATGTGTCAGCCTGTCCCTCTCTGACAGATGGTTACCTGACATCACCCACCCAGTCAGACGGCCTTTAATACTTAATATCGCTGCGCTCACTCTCCTCTTTATATCCTGCCTCTGCAAACCAAGACAGTTCCTTTCTCAATCAAAGACATCCGACTTGCTAATTTGCTACATGCGTCTCTGTAAAACTGCACCCAAAGAAAGAGAAAAAGAAAGAAAAAAGAAGCTGGCCATCATGGTACAAGTAACCTTGCTCCAAGGGTAGCCTTTGTGTTTAGCAGAGGGCTCAGATTGTTCCTTCTGAAAAGGGGGAACGGCTACAACACAGAGCACTCAGTAGCTACATTTGCCCTCTTTTGCACAGAAGATAATGACCAAGCAGATTAGGAGGAGACAAGAATTAATGGCCATCTTCCGTGTGGCCACTGTCTTCACGTTGTCATGGTGAAAACTCACCTTAAAATAACAACAATAAAAAAAACTACTACTCCATTCAGAATGTAGCTGCTTACAGTCTTTTACATCTCCTGCATTTACGTTTTAATCACGAGCTTTCAGAGATATTTATGTGACCTTCAAGCCTGAAATTTTCACAAAGCAACAAAAACAGAGGGCTGGTAAATCCCTCTGCTAAAGCCTGCTGGGTGTGAAGGTTAGATAATGAAAACCCTTACATAGTCGCTCTCTTTATTCCTGTTAACAAAACCAAAAATTAATCTTTTCATCTAAGGTGAACTTTTTTTTCTAGCTACCACATGTCTGTTAAATGCAAAAAAAGCACCAAAAGGGACAAATTTTTTAGATAATAGCTGAAGTCAGAACCCAGGAAATCAAGCAGTTGAGTGAGGATAAGAGGTGGAAGCAGGCAGACGTGCACGGTTTGAGTTCTCTGGAAGCTCAACCTTCTTTTAGTACAGTCACCTCACTTGGCTTCCTCTACCGTCTCTCTGTCTCTCTGTCTCTCCCTCTCGGGGCTGACAGAATTATCTTCTGCATCAGAGCTGAGGCTGGGCCAACGCTCCACACAGAGGACTCCATTTCACGCAGCCAGCCCCACTGTGGCCAAGGAGACACTGCCAATCACGCTGGAGTATCAGTGGCATGGCCATCCACCATTTTGTGCTCCTCAAGGTCTTTGACTGTCCTGCTCAGCTGAGTGGAGCAGCCTCTGCTCGCTCTGCTATCTCGTTACACAGATGGAAGTGTTTAACTTTAAGAGCACAGACCTGAGCGAGCAGCAGCTTCCCCTCCTGTCTGTTCCTCTGCTGACTGTCATGGCAGTCAGCAAAAGCAGAAGTGAGATGTGTGGGTTTTTTTTTTTTTTTTTTTTGTTCGCTGCAAAAGATGGCCACCTAGAGTGCGGCTCTGCTGTTCTTCACAAGCTGAAGACAACATCCTAGAGAGATCTGAGGACTGCACCTCTAAATATGTAGCTTTCAATCACCCTGTCACCAAAAACTTTAAGAAAATATGTGTTGTCTTCTGTAGATGACATCAAATACAGGTGACCTGACAGGTTCTAAACATGTTTCGCTGCTTCTATGAGAGAGGTACAAATCCTTTTTTTCTAGACTGAAAAGCATAAAAGATAAAACTTGGGGCAACCCTCAGCAACATGATTAAATATTCCATCCAAAAATGATTAAGTGCACAATTTAATTAATAGCCTTAGGCGTGCTTATTTTTACAATTTTATATTGGAAGGAATAGGTAGATATATTTGGTTTTCTCAAGAGGTTCCTTCCCTCGAGCTTGAAGAGAAAAATTCTCAGAAAACGAATTCTATCAAGTACTGTACACAAGTAGGCTACGGCAAAGGAAACTCATTTATTTGCTGCTCCGCACACGATACATAAACCATACGTGTTCACAGGCAGACCTATGAGGCTAAAAAAACTTCATTCAGACGTCTTCAAGCAGAAACACACAAGGTTCACGGACTAAATAAAACACTGCTGAAGAGTCAAGCAAGTGAAGGATGTCCAAGGACAGATCTTGGAGAGAAACCAGGAAGTGTTTTTCCACAAAGACAATTACTTCAGGAAATCTTACATTCCACGCAGCCTTGAAGTCCATCTCTCCTAGGAAACCATTTCCTGACATAAATCAATCTGCTGCTGTCTCAAATAAAGTTGGTATCATCTTGGTAAACAAAAAACAAACTCCAATCAAGTGAGGTATGTTATTTGCATCACAATGACGACATCACTTCTTTCTGGCTATGAGCAAATCCATCTACCTTTTACCTCATCTTAATCAAAGTCTAAACCTTGATTTCAGTCCTGTTTTATCTATTAAAATGCCTTCAGCAGGATCCAGTTCCACCAATTTGCCAAAAGAAAAGAGACTACAAGAAAAGGCTGTGAGATGCACTGAAGGGTTTCTTGTAAGTGGTGCTCAGTGGACAACTGCCAGAAAACACTGCAATGCTGACTTCCTTGTAAGCCTGACATGGCAGTTACTACAGTTACAGGGAGTGGGTGAGGTTACAAGCTAGTCAGGATGGAGGATTTCAGAGTGACCAAAAGAGGACACAGGAAGAAATAAAAAATAAGTAGAAACGTCAAACCCTTTGTGGTTTGCTTCGCAGAAACGTTGGATGAAAGGCTTTTCTTTTTTGGACATCTTTTTCTTTAAAGCTCCTGGTAAGTTTATCTAAGAAGAGAAGAGGTGAGGGTTCCTCTCCAGGTTCACCAAAACCGACCTCTTGAGGCAGCTCAACAAGTTTGAGAAGGGAAAGATGAGAGACCCATCAATATTAACTTACCACTGAGACCTCCTTTCCAAGCTCTTAAATATTTAATCGTCCTTGGACAGCTCTGTTGCTTCGTAGGCCGAGCCAGTGTGGATCCCTTCTACAAGACCACTCCTGTTCCTGCTCAATGAAGGCCTTGTCCGGTGGCACCACACTGCCCAAGGAACGGGCGTCTCCAAAGAATTCAGGATTTTTTTTTTTCCACCACAGGCAGCTCGAGGCTGACAGAGTTGGTTCACTGTGTCTTATAAGAGAAGGGCATGAATCCTGAATTCAGGCTGGAAACCTGAGTAAGCCGCGTAGATGGCTTAATTTATCTCAACGGACAAACTGCCTCATCAGCACCGGTCACTTTATACCTGAAGTCGTCTTTTTCTATGAAACTACCCCCCCTATATAAACTAGCAAAGATAGGCACAACTGTGAGCTATACTGAGCTACAAGCTTTTTTTCCAGGAGGGGAAAGGTGACGTTGAACTGTTGATGTTCTGATGGAAAGCAGAGAGGAGGAACCAGTTCTGCAGCAGTGTAACGTGGCAACTGACAACAGAAACTGAAGTGACACCTCAAGCAAGCCACGTCCTTGTTCCATTTAAACCCAGACATGATGTTGCTTTTTAGTGTTTCAAATAGGCCTATACCTAGTAACACAGCATTGAATTATTCAAAGGATCCTGGCTGATTTTTTTTTACTCTAACAACGCCGTGCTTTCATATCTAAACCAAATATCTAAATCATGAAAGAAATTTGTTTACGGGGTGAGAGAGGTCGGTCAAAAGCAAGCAGAAAGTAGAGAGGTTTTTTTGCTGTGCTGTAATGACTATAGTGTTTTGGATCTGGGGCCTGTGTGTTTCAGCACACTTACAAGTGTAGCAGCGGGGCCCGGCTGCATCTCATGAGCCATGCATCATGTCAAGAAAGCACTCACTGGAGCATTTCAATTTGCTTTTGTGCGTCTCCCTGGCCTTCTTCACTGCCCCAGGTAGAGAAGAATGGAGGAGTGCATCACCCAATGTGAGTGAGTGAATGAGGGGAGAGGGAGGGAGGGAGGGAAGGCGGGAGGGAGGGGAGTGTGTCTGTGTATGTGTGTGTGTGTGCGCAAGAGACACAGAAAGAGTATCAGAGTGAGTGATGAGCTTCACAACCACTTCCTTCCAGCGTTCAAACCATCACAGAAGTCTCTCTTGTTTAATCCTCTGTCCTCTCTGTCGAGCTTTTTAAGCGTAATCCTGAAATACCTTGCAAAAATCCAGTTATGTAATTTTTTTTTCTGAAAGTCTCTACCATACATAGTTCAGTTCTGCCCTGTCACCTTAAAGCTGAACTGCAGTAAAGAATGTGAATGAAACAGCTTGTGCCAAGGTAAAATTCAACCAGTTTGACTTGGATTGCCTTGGTTGCCCACCAGATATGATACAAATATTCAACCAGGCACAAATCTCGACCATGAAATAACAATCAAAGCTTCTATACAAAGGTCAAAGTAAAAAAAAAAAGGGCAGTATCTTATAGCATGTTGCAAGATACTATGTTAAACATATAATAAATCAACGCTGTGTAAATATATAATACATGGAGTGTGTTTAAAGGTAATCTATGCAGTAACCGTAAGCTACTGTTTGTGCAGGCAGAGTCTCTGCAGATACACACACTGTCTCACACTTCTAGTGGGTCATAAGTGATGATTAAGAGAGATCGCTTTTGTATGAGTCTTTACATTTTTACTGTAATCCTGAATAGTATACCTTTAACAAATTACAGCACTTTACTGTAGTACTATGATGAAGTTTGAGGAAAGAGCCAGATAAACAACACGTTTTGCCTAAAGTTCAAGAAATCAACCTGTATTTCGACTCTGCAGAAGCAAGCTCCAGGCTGACTGTGTGTCAGTTAGTTTACACTGATTAAACACATTTAGGGCTGACCCCAAGGCTTCGAAGCTTCACTGGTTGCCATGGTAATTGAGGTCCAAATCAGTATTCAAATGCTCTGTTTATTTACATATAAATTACCCAACGAATCCCAAATAGCCCAGAAATTAAGAAAAAGCAATCCAACATTATTCATTATGCATCAAAATTAATTATTATTAGTTAACTTAGTGATAGTTATGTGACTCTGATTCGCTCTCATCTATTGTCAGTCACCAGCAGTCCAGCTACAGTTTGACCACATGTGACAGGCTTAGAAATTCACTAGCAAGATGTCGAAAGGGCCAGATACACCAAAGGAAACTTACACATCACAAGTCCACAACAAGTTCGGCAAATCACCTAGCTATTATTCGATGTTACTGCGACCTGCACGCTATTTGGGACAGCCCTGTGCACATTTGTTTAAAGATATGCATCACAGAAGCAGGATATTAAATAAAATACTTTAAATTTAGTAGGGCTGAGACTCATGATGATTTTGTCTATTAATCTTCTTGTCAATTTTCCACAGCCCATGGCTGAATAGTCACATGTCTCGTTTATGTCTCATTCACAATCTAAAACTGTAAAAATATTCAATTTACCATCACATTATATAACAAAGAAAAGCAACAGTTTGCAGTTATATCAGTTTACAGTTATCTAAAAGAGGGAGAAACAGCAAATTCTTAACTGATTAATCAACTGATTGTTTCAACTAGGGCTGGCATGAGATCAGATTTTCACTACATTTTAATCATGGCCAAAAGAATTCACAATACTGATACTATCGTGATATCTATAGTAAATTTGGAGAAAAATAACTCAGTCATTTTTAACTTTGTTTACATGTTTTGTCTGAATTTTAGTGAATGAAATACACTCAAAATATGACAGTAGGAGAGGGAGACAAAGTGAAATCATTTAAGAGGCTCTGCAAAATGTACAATATATAATCATATGTGTATCTTAAAATGATATCAGTGTTTAATTTTCTACATAACGCAACACCTGTAGTTTCAACTTTACAATACAGACACAGGCTCTTTGCAGGATGGGGCCTTGAGATCAGGTCAAAAGTCAGCAGCCACCTTAGGGCTCTGTGCATTTCAGGTTTTAATTTACTTTAGTGGTGAATATTACCAGGAAAAAAATGTAATTAATCAAAGTAATTGCCTCAAAGAGAACCTGGGGACTTCAGGGGCCTCTGAGACTCTGGGGCCCCTGCTCACTTCCTTACTATACCCATGTTAGTAATCCAGCCTTGGTTTATTGTAACACTACAACACTATAGAAGAACCAGAAATGCCATCTCTGCTGCAGCAAAAGCAAACAGCCCTGACCCCCATGACCTTAGCTGGTGAGCTGAAGTGAAAACCTGAGCACACAGATTAACTTCCAGTGTAGCACGAATAAGCTTTACAATTGAGAAAGAGTCAAGAATGTGTTGAAGGCTTGTGAAAGTTACTACAGGAGCTCTAAGTGCACAGAGAGACAGCAGACAGTATCCCAGAGACAATCTGTGCTGAGAGAAACATCACAATCACATCCAGAGTTAAATCACTGGGCTCATTTGCAGAACATCCACCATCCACCAGACTACATATCCATTGCACCCGTCTGTGAGACAAATGTGTCGACCGCAGCAGATTCCTGCCCGGCCGTCCTCTGTCGGCTCCTCCTTGAGAACCTGTTTGCCCTGCCACGCCAGGGAGAAGGAGCATCGCCACCATTTTGATTGCTCTTCTCAGCCCCAGCATTGTCGCAGCACAGTGTGTCAAGCTCACAGTCTCCTTGTCAGCAAGATTTCACACAGTGGCCAGGGGAACTGCAGAGCGTAGCACAGCCACACACACACACACACACACACACACACGCACACACAGTAACTGCCACAGGAACACACTACAGCTTGCAAAACACGCCTCCTTCACTCTCCTGACAGGCTGGTCAACAGACACCTTTAGGATATAATGTGTGAAAAGTCACCTAAGGCTGTGCGGTGGACATAGGGTGCATTACAACATGGGTCATAAATGGCCAAATCCATTCGTCTAAATAACTTTAAAAGTATTTAGCAACCTCACAATAACAGACACACGTTTGCCAGCCGATAAACAGCAGCCTCCACTAACTCCTGTGTTACAAGCAGCACTTTACTTTTCGATTTAAAGCCACAACAGTGTAGGTAACAGCAGCTGAAGCACAAAAACTCATCCAAAACAAAAAAAGAGAATCATCTTGAGAACTTCCTTAAAGAAACTGCAGCCATTACTTCACTCCCTCACACACACACACACTGGAGAAAGACAGAGAGTGTGTGTGTGTGTGTGTGTGGAGACTACTTTGTTGAACATTAACTACCTGCATGGCCAAAACACTGCATTATTCAGCATTAAAATTCCCATCTCATCCACGTGTCTCTCGGCCATCACCACCACAAACATGTACTGTCCATAAGTGTCATCTGCAAACCATACAAGGAAATAAAAAAAATCCCACATATTTACAAGCCAAATGATGTTTAATCATGCAAAAATGAAAGCAGCAAGTTAGTTCATGGAGTTAACCTTCAAAAGGATCTAACCTCACTTTTCAGAGTTCTTCTGCTTCCTGTAGCACACTCAACTTCCGAGGTGAAAAAGCAGAAAAAAGAAGAAGAAGAAGGAGGAGAAGGAGAAGAAGAGGTTGTGGCCGATCATTTATGAACACAACCTTTGTTCTGGCGTGAGGGATCCTGCCTGTCTGACTCCAGGGCTCTCCTTGGAGACTCATCTGCTTTCCTCCATTTTATGGTGAAGCCCTACTAGTATGACATACCTGACTTGAGACCAGTGACAGCAAATAAGCATCCAAACAGTGCAGAGAGGGGGGGACAAGCGGGTTAACAACGTAGCCTAGCAATGAGAGCAAAAACAAAACAGTAGAATAAAATATATATAAAGCCACCACCATGAAGAGATATCTAGCTCCAACCCTGTGGAGACCCGACTCTAAATCGCCACCACATAAGGTTTCTTTTTTAAAAACTGAGAGGAGCTGCTTCCTCACACTGGACATGGCTTTCATAGTGTGTGTGTATGTGTGTGTGTGTGTGTGTGTGTGTGTGTGACTGGACCAGCGGCTATGCCAGCTCCTCTGTGTCGCTAATGGAGGCTGGTTGGGAGAGGAGAGCAATCCGTGCAATGGCTTCTCCATGAAGCTAACGCGCAACAACACGCACGGCCGGAGAGGGGACGCACAGCCGGGGCCAATAATTCCCCTGACCAGACATGTCAGAATAACAAAACACTCCGCTCCGGTGCTGCTGAAACACGCAGGCGACCCCTCTTTACACCGCCGCGTCCATTTCCTTGTGTCACTTTGACAACAGACCGAAAGGCGACATAGCGAGGAAGCGGTAGGTTGGTTAGGATATTAACTGGGAAGCGAGAAGACCCACTTGACTTTGGCTGCATGGGTGCCAGCCGGAGCGCCCACCGACTAAAATCTCGCCCCGGCTTCCTCTCCCAAGTCGGCTGGACCTGGACTAAAAGGAGAAAAGGTGGTGGAGGCGGGGGGATCAGCTCTTTCCAGGTCATTCACGAGGCGCTCTCCAAATTATATCCCATGATCTACCATACCGACGTTCTCGCAGACCTTGAAAGCCCAGCCGAAATCTTGGCGAAACTGGAAATATAGTGCAAGAGGAAAAAAACTCACTGGTACAATCTTCTCCTCAAGCGATCCTCCCAAAAGTTGTCCTCGTATTTCATGCGTGCGCCCGGTCGGTCTAATGGATGATCGCCATCTTTCCTGCTTCTCCTTTGCTGCAGCTGCAGATGACCTGAGATCCGTCTGTCTCTGAATAATGAGCAACCACACAGACAAGGAAGACAATCTGCAAAGCAGGCTACACAAAGAAGTTTGGGAGACTAGCAAGCACCAGAGGGTGCACAAGAGTTTACGATGAGACGAGGGAGCATCAGCAGGATGGACAACGTCTATGTCTGAGAAGCTCATCCTTCATCTAGACTGAAGTCAGATAGCCCTGCAAAGCCTTATCAGCGGCTCAGACCACCACCAGATACATGCGGGGCTCTGTGAATTTTATATAGGCTTTCCATAGTGTGTCTGCCACGTCATGGGGTTATCTGCAGTTCACTTTGGTGATGATGATGCTGCTTCACACTTCAGCCAGACAGAAAACAAGACAGACAGACAGCCTAGATATATATACATAGATAGATAGATAGATAGATGCAACAATACAGAATTTAAACCATCACAATTTTATGAAATAAATAAATTAAAATACATTCATAATAAAATATAAAAATATATGTTTACAAAAATCACCATTTAAATTCAAACACTGCCTCCATCTAATTATCACCACGCTCCCTTTATCATCTTTAATCAAATCAAACCCCAACAATACATTTGTACATAAGAATCTTAACGTCCCTCATTCACAGATAAACATGGCCGATATGTTGCAGCATGTTGTCATTACACTGATATTGTAAAGTATACATGCTGCTGCGGCTGCAGGCTGCTGCTCTGTCCACCAGCTGCTAACAAAGAGGGAGCCCAAGACAAAAGGTGCAGGGTCCTGCTCAGATGTATGTCAGTGTAAGGGTGGGTGGGTGGTGGTGGGAGGGGGTTGAGCGGCAGTAAGGGGGCACACACGGGAGGGTGGGTAGTGAGAAGAGTCTACCTTGCATGATTGAGCGACTATAATGTCATCTGAGAACGTTTAGGTGCCTTGGCGTGTGCCGGTTGTGCTTAATAGCATATGTTTTGATTTATTTTTTTGTGTCATATTACAGCACTGTAAAATATGTTTGATATTATGATGATTTCATATGATATTTGGAGTTTTTTTGTATATTAAAACTGAAGATTTGAATTCATTGCATGATGTAAGCTGACCTCAGCTGATTTTTTTTGCAGCTGAGTGACTCATGCACAGTTTTAAATCCACAATAAAGCTTAATTAAATTAAAAGTTACACTCGGCCCTGAATATATTTATCTTTCTTGCAGAATTATGTGAAAATATAATGAAACACACACTGATACATTACATTATCTAAATGCCAGTGTGTTTATTTTGAATACTTGTTCATAGTAATTACTGTGATCTGTATGGTGCACGCTGCTCTGCGAGTGAGATGTGTTTTTCTTTTGTCTTTTGCAGACAGTAGATGGCAATAACAACATCTGCCCTCATTATAACAGAAGCATGTGAACTGCTCTGCACACTCTTCTTTTTCAATTAAACAGCAAGTTTTTATTCATTCAGAAAAAAAAGTTGTTTGAATCCCAGGAACTGTTTTATTTATTTATTTATTTTTACCCGATAATCCTATCTGTGTCACCTGAAAAACCTCCGCCACAAATCTTGCGAGCGGGCTCACCAGTGATTGTTCGCTGATTTACAGGCAGAGACACAGAGAGGAATTAAATTTGTGTAAGATACAGACGTAGTTAATCATGTTTGACAAGTGTTGGTGTTGCCTCTTGCGAGATTCGTTTATGAATTATGGATTGTGGAATACATTTTTTTTTTTGTGGAATTTAATAGAAAGCTTCAGATAAGAAATGATGTTCAGTCAGTCTTTGTATCACCAACCTCCTATCTGTGTCACCAGTGCTAATGCAAGGGGCTAGATTCTCCACAATGCTGTTAAACAGTGTGATACAAACAGTGTCTAAAATATGTGACACCTTGGGATGTGAATCATGTGAGAATATGAAATATATAATGTGTTGTTAAGCATAAGGTGACAGATGGGAACAGGAATGAGTCTTTTTTTAAATGCAGGTCCATAGTGCCAGTTCTCCTGTTGCAGTGTGACGTAAATAGCCCCATGTATTTCCAAAACAGTGTGGCAAATCATCACTTGGCCCCAAAATGACTTCCTCCTCCTTCAGGGTTACCTCTGACGCCCTCTTCTTCATTCTAGCCTTTTTTCTTTTACTCAGGGCATCTTCAAGAAAATTAAAAACAGACAAAAAGGATGCCTTCTACCATGACATTTTTGACATCTCAACAGATCTTTAAAGGAATGTCTCCAGAGGAGCGATGTGTGAAGTATACACACCCATGCAGACACACACACACATACACACACTGTGTTGACAGCGCGTCCTGTGGGTGCCAGGTAGCAGCCGGGGTTTATCATGCTGCTTGGACATATGGTTGCTGCGGCAAATCTGATTAATATGGGATGGCCAGGAGTCCAGCGTACAGCAGAGGACAGACTGCACCAGGACATCCCCACTGGTCCGGCCTCCCCCGCACACCGTGCCAGGCCTCCATCCAGCACGGCTAAAAACAGACCAGTCGTCAGGGATTCAGATGGTCTGAGCGGTGGGAGAGCGGGAGGAGTGGGGGTGCTGTACAGATTTAGAAGGTGGCCACGGACTTTTTTGGATACATTAATATTCATGTATCACTATTTCACTGGGAAAATCTTATTCTTAATTAAGCTTCAGTTAATTATTTCTTCAGTTTTTTACAAATAAAAATGATTAAATGAGTGCCACCTGAGAGGTGAATTAAAATTTGGACCTTCTTATACTGCATGCTCTCCTATCTGCATGGGCGGATTAGGAGACAAAGGACTCCTGGGCACAGATATGTAAAAGGCCCCACCAGCTCTCCTACATAGGAGCAGGACACACAGAAATGGCGGTGGCTTTGCATCTCTTTGTAGTTGTTATGCATATTTTTGCAGTTTTGTGTCTCTCTGTAGTTGTTTTGTGTCTCTTTGATATGATTTTGTGTCTCTTTGTGGTTGTTTTGTCTCTTTTTGTAGTCATGTTGTGTGTCTGAGGTGATTTTGTGTCTTTGTGGTAATTTTGTGGTTTTTTATGGTTGTTCTGCCTCTTTTGTAGATATTTTGTGTGTCTTTGTGGTTGTTTTGCCTCCTTTTGTAGTCATTTTTTGTGTCTTTGAGGTGATTTTGTATCTCTTTGTGGTAATTTTGTGTCTTTTTGTGGTAATTTTGTGTCTCTTTGTGGTTGTTTTGCCTCTTTTTGTAGTTATTTTGTGTCTCTTTGTGATAATTTTGTGTCTGTTTGGGGTCATTTTATGTCTCTATGTAGTTGTTTTGTGTCTCTTTGAGGTAATTTTGTGTCGTTGTGGTTATTCTGCCTCTTTGTGTAGTTATTCTGTGTCTCTGTGGTAATTTTGTGACTCCTTGTGGTTGTTTTGTGTCTCTTTGAGATATTTATGCGTGTCTTTGTGGTTGTTCTGCCTCTTTTTGTAGTCATTTTGTGTGTCTTTGAGGTGATTTTGTTTGTCTTTGTGGTAATTTTGTATCTCTTCATGGTTGTTCTGCCACTTTTTGTAGTTATTTTGTGTCTCTTTGTGGTTGTTTTGCCTCCTTTTGTAGTCATTTTTTGTGTCTTTGTGGTAATTTTGTATCTCTTTATGGTTGTTTTGCCTCTTTTCGTAGTTATTTTGTGTCTCTTTGTGACAATTTTGTGTCTATTTGGGGTCATTTTATGTCTGTATGTAGTTGTTTTGTGTCTCTTTGAGGTAATTGTGTGTCTCTATGTCTCTAGGTAGTTGTTTTGCCTCTTTTTGTGGTTTTTGAGGTGATTTTGTGTCTCTTTGTGGTCATGTTGTATCTCTTTGAGGTAATTATGTGTCTCTTTGTTGATATTTCATCTCTTTTTGTAGTCATTGTCTATTTCTTTGAGGTGATTTTGTGTCTCCTTGCAGGTTATTTCCACCATTTCTTGGTCTTTTTGAGTCTCTTCCTGGTCAGTATGTGTTATTATGAGTGACATTTTGCAGGTGAAGGCCAGGGGGGACACTGACACTTTCGGGTCCCTGGGCCTGTGCCCATTAGGCCCATTCAGCAATCCATCCATGTCTACATGCTGGTGAGAATTCAAATGCATCTCCTTGAAAAGTTCCCAAGACTGGAATTGAGACACAGCGGAGTCCTGTAGGGGTCAGCGAACATTACGAGAGGTCCACTGTGTGCCGGCGGAGAGGGGACAGAGGAGATACAAGGAGATAAAATGATTGTTGCCCTGATAGTGTGGGTTTTCATGGACAACTATCTACAACTACAAATCCGATTGTGCTGCATGTTGTCTGTTTTTTTTTCTTTGACTTTTCTCCCTCCTATATTACAGCAACCTTGTACATACACCATGAACACATAACCATACATATGAACTGTGTGTGTCAGTTCAATTGAAATGTCTTTTTTATACTATCAAGTAAG
This sequence comes from Cephalopholis sonnerati, assembly GCA_019142605.1. NCBI lineage: Eukaryota > Metazoa > Chordata > Actinopteri > Perciformes > Serranidae > Cephalopholis > Cephalopholis sonnerati. Next base: position 14,702,998 of record JAGQAX010000019.1, read on the forward strand.
ACAGACAGCAGCATGAAGGGATTCCTCCAATAGTTGGACAGATTTTGACATGTCTTCTTAATTGAAATGGATTTTTCTATGAGATTATGATGAAAGAAATGGCAACACTTATTATTGTTTCTTTCATCAGTATCTACACCATCTCCCCAGAATTGCCTTTTCTCCAAAAATTACACAGCAGCTACTGTATGAGAGATCACTGGAATTACAAAAGTATAACAATGTGCATAAAAATGGAAATAAAACCATCGACTGCTGCCTGCAAGGACTTTCGGACGGAGATGTTACATCCAGCAAATTGTCATGGCATGTGCCTTAATGGAGAAATGATCATGAATTATTAATGCTTCAATTACTATTTCATTTAGATAAGCCCTTTAACTCGTCAGAAATGCTTCATAAATGTCTTCATGTCTTCAGGATTACCAGAAATGGTTGCTTAGGCTTATGTTCTGTAGAACAAACCTGGATCTGTGCTGTTGTGTGTGAGATTTGCATGTTTGCAAGTTCTCCCGTGTGTGTTCAACTGTTTTACAGCAGTTTAAAGATGCAAATCAAATGAGTTTGAGGCCCTCAGTTGCCCAAAGGTGTGTATGTGTAACTGTTAGCCTGCAGACTAGTGACCTGTCTCGCATGTTTCCTTGACGTCTTCACAGTTCATGCTGGGCCCAGCTCCACACGAGTCTGAACAGGAATATGCAAATACGGACAATGAAAGGAATGAGAATCTGTAAAGATGTTCCACAAAAAGTAATGACAAGACTTATTCGAGTCCGACTTGTCTAGAAAGAAAACCCTATTCAGTCGTTCAGGTGTCTCGGAGCCTTTATTTAGTTGGATGTTTGTACCTCATGTAGTGTGGAGTGAAATTTTCCTCCAAATCAAAAGAGAACAGGCAGTACAATCATTACGGTGCACTAACAGTACATGTCAAAATAGCACAATGAACAATACATATAGGCTACCTGCTGTGTAATCTGAATGCAATTTCCAGCAATCTAAACTTAAAATGCTCTTTTGAATGAGAGCACTTTATATATTTTGTGGGACACAACAATTTGTGGTGGCAGACAAAACAAGGGACTGAGAGTGAGCATTTCATTTTTACTTTCAAGATTTAAAAATGCTGCTGTTTCCCCTTAAAATATGAATACTCAAAATGTTCCTACTCATCATGTTTATGGAGCATTTTTAGTTATTAAGAGCAAATTGTTAATATTGTTTCATCAAAAGACAACTGAAAAAAAACCATTTTATGACATTACAATTCTTTTCCACTGACCTTCGGCAAAAAGCAGCTGACAAATATGCATTTTCACTTCCTTCAATCAGCACCTAACAAATTCAAAGCCATTCGTTCACATACACACCAAGGCAGATAAAAGTAATTTTAACATTTGAGCCTTTGATGCAGTCTTGTAGTTTGTAAGAAACTCCCTGATGTCAAAGGAATGGCCCAATCATGACAGAAGCAGTATGGCTTTAGGTTGCCAGTAAACTGCTGCCCAGTGATTTGCATAGCAGTCCACAACTCATTTAGATATGATATTCTAATCCGTAGATGTTGTCACTGAGTGTATCACCTTTCTAAGGGCTGAGGGATTGCTCTGCCACTCCTGCTTATGTCTCTCATTTCCCTCATGGCTGACTGGCTGTGACTGCTGCTCTGGTGCTGATGGTACCGATGGTGTGTGGGAGCGATCTGTGCACTTTGAATGTATGCAGATAAATGAGTATGTCTGGATGTGATGCTTTTTATTTTTCTCACATCATCGACAAGCCAACTCTTCATATTTTAAATTTAGGATCAAATAAAAGACAGTAATAAGAGCTAATGTTAGTGCTATCTCATTATTTGCTCTGAATCTTATAATTAAATCACTTAAGGGCATACTCTCCCACATCATGCTGAAATACTCTAATGCTCATTTTAACAAGACTAAGACTCTAAAGCCATGCTAGCAGCTCTGTGAGGCTACACTGAGTTTGAGCTAATGTTAACACCAACGTGGCAACATGCCCAACATGACAATTAACATGCTGATGTTAAGCTAGGTATAATATAATTTTTACCATGTTAACAATATTAGTATGCTAACATTTTCTAATTAGCCTGAAACACAAAGTACAGCTGAGGCTCATAGGATTGTCATTAGTTTTGCAGATTGCTCATAAGCAAAGTACTGGACAAATTGAAGACCCAGTGATTGTGCTAGATGGCAAGTTAAAGGGTAACATCTGTATTTTTCAATCTGGACCCTATTTTCACATGTTTTTTGTCTAACTGACTAATAAGAACAACAGTTTTGAAACTGGTCCAATATGGAACGAGAGAGTTGCAGCCAACAGTGGCAAAACTAGCTGCAATGTAACCACTTGGGGCATTTGTGCACTGTCAGTTTACGTCCACTAAAAGTGCTTGTTTTTGCCACTGACAGGCTCAGATTGTTATTGTAAGTGTCTAACAATGCCATGGAAAGAGTCCTTACAGAGACAGACCTTTCTGTTAAAGCGTAAGATGTTTTTCTTTAACCAAAAACAGTCCTGAAAATGCTATTGCCAAACCCTTAGAGTTCATTTAAAAAAAAAAAAGTAAACAGTAATTTTCGCATTACTAGAGCCAACATGTTTACACATCCACCAGCTGGTTTTAATTAAGCCAAACCAGAGTTGGTGATCTTTGGAATGCTGTAAAGACAAACCAAGCCAGTTTTTGTATGTTTTATTTTGTTTCCTTTGATTTTGAATAAAGTGGGTTTTCAATGATATAACTACTGTCTATTTAAATGTAGTCTGGTGGGTTTGGCAATTGAGATTTTGGGGCTGTTTCTGGTTAAACAAAAGGGATCTTACTCTTAAATAAAAAGGTCTGTCTCTGTAGAGATTCTTACACACAATACAGTATAAACAGAGCTTGCTGGCAAAGACAAATACTTTCAGCGGACCTATATTGACATCGTACAGTTGCCCATCAACATTACACTTCAGCCCGTTTTGCCACTAGCGACCAACACATTCTCATGCTGACCTCGTCACATATCGACGTTTGGTCACGGACTTTCCTTGGCGAGATACGATGTGCAAGGTACTCTGGGTGTTGGTTGTTGTTCTGGGACACCGTGTCAAGTTCTGCCTGTTACATACATTGTCTTCTTTCAAAATACACTTCCATTTTCACAGGACATTTACTGTTTACATACAGTCTCTTTCAAAATAAAAGCACTGCCTTGGTATGACACCACGAATTGACGTTTTTTTTCCTTCAACCACAAAGGCATGTGGTTACATTTAGGGAAAAAGAACAGGGATTGGCTTTATAATCCCATGGGACGCATACACCGCTCTCTGTGGTGAAGGTCGTGTTTGCTGGACCCATCCAACACCTCTCCCACCCGCCCCCCTCAGGCTTTCACTGCCTTATTTTGTTCTTGTCCCATTGCGTTTCCTCCTGATGCTGCCGGGCAGCCGACTACATATCATGCCAAAATTGAAGGACAGCTTTTTTCATCAGTGTCTGATGCCGCAAGTCACTGCCCAACTTTGGAGTGAGACTGGGTTGCGACTACAGCACTCTTGCTCAATCCTGTACCAATTTCAAAATAGTCTCCTTTGGTCACTTTACCACCAAAATTACCCTTTAAGGGCTCACCAAAGTTATTACATTTCATCCAGAGGGACACATGACTGTCTTAACCAAATTTCATGACAATTTATCTAATAGTCGTCAAGATATTTCATTAAATACCACATATGTCATGGCCTCATGGGGGCCTCATAAAGTCATCAGGATTCATCATCTGGGAATTCTGAATATCTGTTCAGAACTATGTGCCAATCCATCCTGAGATAATTCACTGGATAAGTGAAGACTTTGACCTGCAAGTAATGCTAGATAAAAAGTCAGGGGATCAGCAAAGTCACCAGGATTCATCCTTCGGGAATGATGAATGTCTGAACAAAATTTCCTCATGTGATTTAGAAGTTACCACCCCCACATCTACGTTTTATGCAGTGCATTTGCACAGGATAAGCAAAGTCTGTATTATATTTGATTTTACTGACATTATCCTTTGTATGTGATTCGTCATTTGTAACTCTACACAAAACAGAAATACTACACAGCACCTCTAGTGGTGATGTTCAGTGGTTTCCTCCTTTTTTTTAAATTCTTTTTTTAAAAATGTGGGTGAAACAAACAAAACCTACTCTGCCACACATTGTCACATATCATTCATCCCAGCATATTTTGAGGTTTCGCCCTCCTGATAAATCTGCACTTGCTCTTCCTGTGAATGGGTCTGTGTAGTGGGATGAGCCTCCTCCGGCCAAAGTGCTGTCAAAACTTTCTTTTATGATTGCCAACACTGCCTCCATTATTCTTGACTGGGAGGGCACAGACAAAACAAACAAAAAAAAAAAACGTAATATGACCCCAAATCACTGAGATGCTGATTTGCACGGGACTAATATTATCACATGACCTCTGTGTTTGGTGAGATGTGGTAGGTAATTTGCATCAGAATTTTTTTACTTGGCAGTTTCCGGACATTACTGACCCACATGCCATGCTGCTAGGATGGTTAGTAATGAGTAGCACTTACTAGTTTTGTGTTTATGTCTTTTATCCGCTGTATTCATTTTTTTTTCAGTTGTGACTATATGTGCAACATGTAAAGACACTGTTCTCTGCAGATTTAATTCACAATAAAATGCTTTGCCATATGTTTTCTGGACAATAGAAATGACACTATGTGTGCATGTGTGTGTATTTCTGTGTGTGTGCTGGTGGATAATTTCTCATCGTGGGGAATTTTATTGCTTTCAAGTCCTCATTCCCTGACCTCAGCGAAGTGATTGCCTCTGATAATGCCATTAACCACTGCCCTGCAATTCTCAGGGGCGCAGTAAAAAGACTGAGAATAGAAAATACTTTTATTTCTGTGAGAGGTGCGGATGTTTCTCAACCCTGATTTATCAAAGGGCAAAAATTGACCACATTTTATTTGCTTCTAACTAACTGAATCATACATCGATCGCTCCTCACCTACTAAGCCTTTCATTTGTATGCCAGCAACTGAGATAGAGAAAGATGGCCAAATGAATGGGCAGTGACAAATAGCTCTCTTTTGTTAAAAAAGCTTAGGCCTTCTAGTCTATGTTTACTGTTGTAAACAGCACTAGAATAAGGCATGATAATGATCTGAGTCCTTTGTGTGCGGTGTGAAAGAAATAACAGATGACGTTAAGAAACAAGTTTTTCAAACTGCATTTTATCACTTATTATTTGATACTGTGTTCAGAGTTTTAACTATTTTACCACTTACATACAAAGTGGTAACACTTTTTGTTTAGTTTATGTGAAACCATTTATTCAGTTTAAATGTTTTAACTCTTTTTAGCTATGCTAGCATCTCTGGCAATGTCAGTCAGCTGGTCAGTCCACCACTGTGGTCCAGACTGAAATTTCTCAGCAACTGTTGATTAGTGCCACCATCGGGTCAAATTTTCAGAAACTTATGACATTTCCATCAGCCTCAGATGCACTTTATATTTAGTGCCAATTAGCAAACGTGGCATGCTAAGACACAAAACTGAGATGGCAAACATAGTTAACATTATACTTACTCAGCATTAACATGTTAGTGCTGTCATGGTGAGACTATTAGCATTTAGCTCAAGATACCTTTGTGCCTAAGTACAACCTTATAAACCCACCAGCATGGCTGTAGACTCATGAGGTCTAGACACACGAAACCAACATCAAAGAACTAATGGCGACGAAGGCTGACTGTTGCACTGCCTCTTGTCACCTGTGTCGCGGCCAAAAAGTTGTGCTTGAAAAAGACAGCCAACAGCCAACAAGCACGTATGTTTCACGGCTATATGTGAGGAGATAACACTCCACGAGCCCAGTCTCACTCTGAAGTTGTCGAAAGCTGACGTTTGGGCAGTGACTTGCAGTGTCAGAAAACAATGAAAAAAGGTGTCCTTTAACGTCGGCAATATCGGTTGCCATAATAGTTTAATGGCACCTGGTTGCGTCAGGGGGAAAACACGACAAGGACGAAAGTTAAGGCAGCAAAAGTCCAACTGTGGCGGGTGGGAGGGGTGGTGGATGGATCCAATATCCAAGTTCTTTCATCCAAAAGAGCGGTGTTCGCGTCGCGTAAAATTCTAAAGCCAAACCCTGAATTTTTTTTCCTAAACCTAACCACTTGTTTTTGTTGCCTAAACCCAACCATGTGTGTTTGTTGCTGAAAGAAAAGTCAATTCATGGCATTGTAGTGACATAGTGCTTTTATTTTGAAAGAGACTGTATGTAAATGAAAATGGAAGTGTATCTTGAAAGAAGAGAACTTGACACAGTGTCCCAGAACATCAACAACCAATGGACCCAGGGTACCTTGCACGTCATATGTGGACATGAAAAGTCCATGACCAAGCATGTCTATATGTAATGAGGTCGGAGTGAGAATGTGTTGGTTCATTAACACGATAACCTGATGTTGAAAGAACAAATGATATTTACCACTGTTTCAATCTCATGCTTTCTTGAATTTAGTTGTTTGCTTTCCTCACTTTTGTTTCTCTTCTCGTGCACTGAGCTAAGCTGCCAATCAGAGTAATTTTACTCACCGACAGGCTGCAACGGCTCTGACAGCGATTCAACATGCTGAATTGGCTGAAAAAAAAAACAGCCAACAAGGGCTGACAAGGTCAAACACTGCGGGACACACCGCAAAAACTAGGGCGACAGACGTTAACCGACCTGTCAGACATTGACCGACGGTTGACTATTGGTTTGATGGTTTTCTGCAGAGAACTTTGAGCTACATTTTATGAATTAAAAGTATTGAGCATGTCAAGCTTTTGTATTTGAATTTGTATCCCATAGCTCGTACTGAACCACCTGATTCTCCTCTTCCTCCGTTTCTCCCTGCGTTCCTTTTATCTACGTTTCTGTCTACAGGCGGTGTCCAAGGTGCCCGGTCTTTATCCCCATCTATGTAACAATAAATCTGCTCTGCCACAGGAACTAAAAAGTCCCCAGGTGAGAGCTGTGCAAGGAGGCCCTCCTATCAGGGAACAGCCAAGCATACAGTGGACAGTGGCATCTCTGGGATTAAAAACTGCTGCATCCACTGTTCCCCTGGCCCATTGACGGATGGATAAAGCCTTGGACTTCACCTTATTGAAAGAAGGAGAGAGCGCCCGGGGAGCCATGAAATCCATAGACCCTTCTTTAAATGGGTTTGTAAGAGGCTTCCGCCTAGCAAACCACGGCTGAAAGAGCCCATTAAATAAAGCCCAGCTCCTCAGCAAGGAGCTGGGGCAGATTCATCAGAGAGGAGAAGGCAAAGATAATGATAGCTCATGGCCAGATGTGAGACGTTGGCTCCGCTCGCATGTCATGTGGGACCATGTCAATAACAACAGGCAAACAGTCTTTTCTCTCTTTCTTCTGCCATCTCTCTGTGGGGTTTGTGTCTTGCAAAAGCAGCTACATATGGAGAGACACATGAACAAGTAATGTACACACATGTCTGGGAAAGAAAACATGACTGAATTCACCCTCAGCGTGGACCATTTTTGCACTGAAGGAGTCTGACACTCTTTTATTAACTCTCTTTAGTTTATTTCAGCACAGATCTTAGGCTAGTGAGCTAGATGTAAGTGCTGCGGAGCACCAACTACAGCACATGCTCTGTCATTTTTATAAGTCTAACTGTGGATTAAGAATCAGGGTGGGGACATTAGCCCACCTTCTTTCTCCCTTGGTTGTTTGGCGAGACCTTCACAGCGAGAGAAGGTGGAATGCAGCCTGGGCAGATTTGAATATCAATGTGGTCAGATAGGATGGGAAGGTGCTGGAAGGAGGGAGGAAGGAAGGCTGAGGAGGGCCTGTGGCAGGACAGTGGGCGAGATGGAGAGAGGGGGAGAGAGAGATTCAGGGAGGGACGGAGAGAGAGAGATTTGTCATTTGCTCTCCGTTCCACCTGCTCCCCTGTCATGCATCTTGCCGGGGGGGAAATACACCCTGATGTCTGAGGGAGACAGAGGGAAAAGGATGAGTGAGGTGGCAGGGTGGAGGGGTGGGGGAAAGCAAATAGAGGAGGGGAAAAGATGGACAGGATTGAGAAGGAGACAAAGGGAGGCGAGATAGGAAAAGAGAGAGACACAGTTATAGAAAAAAGGAAGAAAATATATGCATACCGTTGCGTATTTGAGGTGCCAAGTCCTGAAATGCAGGAGCTAACTACAGGGGCTGGCAGGTATGCAAATAGGAGGATGTACCAGTGCGCCACCAGATTACTTTTCCTGCATTTGCTATTCATATATTTGCAAGGTGACTCACTTCAGACAAAGCAGGTGATCAAGAGCTCTTTCCTTTTCCCCTCTCGCTTCCCTCCTTCTCTCTTCCTCCACGTCTGAATAGCAAGGAGAAGAGGAGAGCAGGCAAGGCATGATGGATCCACAGCCTCAGCAGAAGTCATAAGCCTTGCAAATGCCGCAGCCCACAATTGCATGCCCGCAGATTTGATATGTATTCCGTCAGCAAACCCCATTTAATCCATTTTGCTGTCAGCCCCCCTTAAAAGCATCTCGACTAATACAGGGAGAGTTTGGAGTGCAGGAGAGAGACAAACAAGACTCCAACATGCATAGCTAACAATCACACCTGAACCACTGAGAAACATTTTCAAATTTATGCTTTTCACTTTGCTTCTCCTGACCAATTCTCTTCAAATCACTCTCTCTTGCTGTTCCTATCTATCAGAGATTCATGCTAAAAGGGCTGACTTTCCCAGAAGCATCGAAGTACTGACATCTCCATTGACTGATTGCACAGACTTTGAATTTTGACTAAAATGCTTTTGGCAACCAAAGCCCAGGTTGCTAATGGATGTACTCGACTTTGGGAACATACTTGAAAATGTTGACCTACCTCCTGCTGTTCGCTTAATGAACATCTAGTGGAGCCGAGCTCAGCTGCCTCTGCATACAAATATTAGAAACCCCCAAATATGATGTTTATATTAGAAACTAAATGTGTCTTTCTAAAGGCCGGTTTTATACTGCTGTATCTTATTGTTTCTTGATCTTTTCTTGATAGTGACTCTAAAAGCTCTTCCTTATTTCTATTGAAACCATCATCCCAACATTGAGGTCCTGGCCCCAAGTACTCCAACCATCAATGAGACCACTTTGGTCTTTCCACATCATCTCAAGTTCTTGTTTCAGCCCCTATTATTTCTCCAGCTTCTCATATTCCTTCTTCCTGATGCCACTTGGGACCACTACAAGTATTTCCACTGCTGTATTTCTTCCATGTTCATTACCACGCTGAACGGTTGTGTGGCCAGTACTCATTCATCTTACCAAAGCAGGAAGTCCCAAAGGATCCAAGCTGTGCTATTCCCAGCCCTTTGAGGTGTCTCTCTCATGATGCCTTCACAGATGCAGTCACAAGGGCATGCCATATTAGTCTGGCTGTTTTATGTGTTAGCCTCAAAAGAGGTCCGACTTTAAGCTTGTCTTCTGACGCGACTGTGATATCTGTTACAATGATTTAAAAAAAAAAAAAAAGCATAATGAGTCAGCTGGTGTTTTAGCATGACAAAGTGTCTACAGACACACTAGTGGCTCTGGAAGGCTGCACTTTGGCACAGTGGTGCTTTAGCTAAATGCTAAAATCTGCATGCTAACATGCTCTCAATGACTATGCTAAAATGTTCACCATCTGCCTACCAGAAAAGAGTTTAGGATTATAAGATATTGCAAAGACTGGGAATCTTGCAGGGCCACTATCTGCAAGACTACAACTATTTTTGAGGTTCTTTCCCATCATGCTCCTTGTGGAAAATATTACGCCAAACTCCTATTAAGAGATCAATATGTCAAGAATGTTCTTGTCAACGTAACCCTGATATAATTCATAGAGATAAATTGTGTTGTGTACAAACTACAGTTTGGATTTTGTCACCTCAACTTGTTACCAGCCTGTTGGTTGGTGGGTGAATACCATAGGAATGAGAGGCCAACCATCTCAGATTTGATTTCTCACTAAAATAGGTGCTGGTTGGTGGATCACATACATCCTGAATTAAACACTGACTGTTGTTCGCTCCACAACTCCACCAGTTTCTCCTCCTTTTCCACAGTCCAAGAGAATGAGACCTGTTCATGTTCTTGAGCCTCCCTTTCTACCCATTTGTTTGCTGTTTCCTGTTTTGGTGCTGTTAGTCTGACTCATGGATGTAGACTAGACTGTGGTTGTAAGCCTGAAATTGGCCAACTTTCTGCTTCCCTTTCTGCTATCTGCATGCTACCATTTTGTAAGGACACTGTTGCTGCATCCTGGGTTCACCACTATCCCAAAAGAGCATGATTAGTTCAGAGAAATACCAACAACCCAGAGCATTTTTTTTCTTACCTGAATGATAATGGGTGCTTCCAGACCTCTCTTGGGTGCCAGCACAGCACTGTGGAGACAGGTCTGGCTACGTGTTAGAGAGAGCACTTCTATTGATTGCTGATGATGTTCATGTCATTGCACTTCACTATTTCCATACGCAAAGACTAAAAAGTTATGATAATATTAAACATGTTTGATTCTATTGGAAGGTCAAGACAAGAAAAATAAGTTTATGAGCCACTTAAGCCAAATGATCAAGATCACGGGAGCTCGCCACAACTCTAGCAAAACTCTCATGATTTTATTCTGACACTGAAAAATTGTCTGTGACAGTGAAATCACTTGAAAAGTGGTTTGGTGTGAGGCCAGCATAAGTGTTTAAGCATGCTAACATTTGCTAATTAGCACTGGTAGAGAGTACAGGCACTAGATGGATAGTTATCAAGACATTTTACTCAAAACCACAAATTTCAACCTCATGACGGCGCTGGAGAGAAATTCAGGAGATCACCAAACTCACACATCGTTTTTAAAGCTACATTTCATGGCAATCCATCCAGTAGAAATGTTTCAGAGGTTGACCATCCAACAGAACAACATACAGCAGAAATATTCAGTGCTCAAATACCAAGTGTAATGGTCAGAAATAAAGTCAGCTGCCGATATTTGTTAGGGAATCTGTAAAGGCATAGGCAGTCATCTCATGGGAGTTGATAGATCTGAAGCAGATGTACGTCTCCTGGTATAGATTGATATATATGTATGTTTAACATATTGATCAGGATGACAGGTTTACTATTCTACCAGGCTCTCGACAAGCCTCTGCGGGCTTTGTCTTGGTGAGATCTGAGATGAGCTCTTCCCTCCAGTTCTATTTGATTCGAGCTTTGTAAGCTCTCAGTAAACACAAGGGAAAGTACTGCGGGAATAACATTTCCTTTATAAACTCATAAATTCATAACATTCTAGCATCATATTAGGATGGATACAGTACATAAACAGGATATCTGCGATGCACCCACAGCGCTACAAGGTGCCACACTCTCTCCAAGGTCACACTTCATCTCTCCACCAAGGCTGTCATGCAATCACGAGAAATAAATGAAAAGCATGCCACATCCTGAGGGGGGAAACCACAACAAACACTGGGCTTCTGTGGGCTTCTGAAATCATACAAAGGGAATTTTGAAAACTGTCCATAAGGTCTCAGAAATCATAATACTTTTTAAATTATTCCTCTATTATATATTATTTTTATTTCTGCTTTTGGCAAGAAAACTGCCAATCATGTTTGGAAATGCCTGTTCAATATGACAATGGTATGATATGTGAATTTCATCTTGGGGTGAATTTTTCCTTGAGGTCAAATCTCAGGAATCAAATCCAGCACTCCAGGCAACATAGTGACCCATATTTCTTTGAGTGGCCAGTTCTCTCACATGACTTGGTTGTTTCACTTCACCCAGTTCTGGGTAATGCTCTTTCTTTCCTGGTCTCTAATGCTGTTTCGGATGTTGCAATAGGGTGAAGTCAGGTAAGTTAAGACATCAGGTAAAATGGGACAAGTAAGGCTTTACATCTTAAATGTTAGCAGCCAATCACCAGACATAATATTACATTGTTTCTACAAATGTCCTTTACATGAAGCAGTGATTTTGATTAGTCTGAGATAACTGGGGTGGGCAGAGCAAAGAGTGAAAAAATTATTGGTCCATGTGTTTGATTCATAATCAAAAAAGAATCTCTTCAAAAGAATAATCATGTTACATTAGGTGCATTTATTATTTAATGAATTCATGACAAGACTGATGACAAGATTGATATATATATAATTTTAGGAGTTTTTTGGTGATCTACAAAAAGTGGTACAATATACACGCAAAAGACTTCATTCTATATTTCAATATCAAACATTATCCAGGAATAAAATACCTGTGGGCTGGGCATGAAATTCTAAAAAGCAGAATCATGTTGCCATCTTATGACTGTTGCTTCTCACAAAGACATTTTGTTTGCCAGGCAAAGGAAGGTATGTTATTACATAAAAGTACCTTTATATATGAGGTTCAGAGTTTCTATTCTCAGCAGCTGAGAGGTAAGGATTCGTTGCCAAGGATAAAGTTTGTTGTCAATGGACCAGTTCTTGCTGGATGTCCTCGATAAGTGAAAAGCAGAATATATATAATTTTAATCACTGCTGTCTATAACAATTGAAGTAGCTCTATATGATATTCAGAGTGTATCTATAAGTCTGAGGTTGTCTGCGCACAGCTCCTGACATGGAGGTGGCTGAGCCAGTGGCTAGCAGCTAACGTGCGAACAGTGCAAACAGTGCTAACAACAGCAATAGGGCTGATAGAGTTAATGGGTTTAGGTGGAGTAATCGGTGGTTGGGCGTTAACTTTTGCAATGACGCCATCGCTACTTTTAGCAGTAACCACTGTGTGAGTGCGGTACAGAGTGTAAACTACATGTTGCACCGACACAGACCTCCTGGTTAATTTTGTAAGCTGAAACCATTTCCCTCAATGGAAACAAAGCTTTTATTTACTTTTATTTCACAGATAAGAAACAATAAATTGTGAAGACAATAAAGCCTCCTCAAATAGCATTTTAAGTCTTGCGTGTAATGTGTTCTGGCTTTTTTATGAGTAGGGGAAATCTCTACTCTCCGCTCGTCGCTTGGCTAATTTATACAATGTAAAATGTGTCCAGCAAAAGACGAGTGCTTTGTCTGTGGATGTTGCGAGTTATAATTAAGACGATTTGCGTACTTGTGTTTGAAACTGTTGCCCATTAAGCCATGTTTAATGCGTGTTTTGAATCAACTCAGCTTTACCCCACTTCACAGAAACCCTGCCGCCAACTAGTGTTTTGGAGGTGTTACTGCAGAGTGACACAGACACACCACCGCAGTGTTAATGCTCACAACGGCGTAGGCAACGTGCATAGGCTCTGGCGTAGACCCTGCGTAGAGCTGACGCACAAGCTTAAATCCGCCTTATATGCACTAACATCCATGTGTGGCTAGAAGGTCTAAAACAACAAGGAACAGAGAAGCTGCAACACTCACAGAGGGAGTGTGACTTCATTTTCTGCTCAGAACCATTACTCCACTGTGTCTTTACAGAGCAAATAGTTGTTTGCAATGATATTAATGCTCTGAATGTTGTATACACCTCCTTGCTATTTAAGGCATCCAGAATGTGTGACAGATTAATTTTTCTCTCAAAAATGAACAGCCTTAATGGATATTTGAAAAATCCAATTTACACTCTATTTACATCAGGATATCTCAAAGGCTCTCCACGAAAATGAGGGATAACCAGCAGCTAAGTCACAGTCAGTTAAAGGACACTTTGTTGTGTTGTCTTTTTCCTTGATTCCTTCAACCCGGCTTTAGTAAGGTCAAAGTTGTCAATAAAAAAATATGCTAGAAACAGGTATGAAATATTAAAGCTGGGGTGTGACTCCAGGAAGCACAGAAGAAGTTGTCGGCATTTAATTTCACTTCTTTGTTGAGATTTCTTCCTGAGACAGTTGGCGGCGTCAGCAGATTCTCGCCGCTGGCACAAAATTCATGGGACAAGTGTCCATGTCAGCACTTTCTCCCCCCTCAGCCGGTGTATAAAAGGACATCACACTTGTCAGCGGCGGTGAGCCCAAATTATAAGGACAAATAAAATGGTGTGTCTGTGAGCGGGGCTTTTCAAAGAGGATGTCCTTTTGGCTGAACGATATGATAACTTGTACAGGGTTCTCACATGGGATGACAGATAGTGTAGCTCCCTTCTGTGTGTGTGTGTGTGCAGGAGTGTAGATGTATGTGTGTGCACGCTGGCCTGTGTTTGTGTCTGCTGGTTTGCTCTGGTAGCAGGCAGGAGTGTATTTGTGTGATCTCCACATGCTTGTTGAACTGAATTCAAAGTCTTCTCACTTTTTGTGTGAGGAAATATGAACCATAGTGTTACTGCAGCTGTTGTGTACTCCATTTTTCATAAGAGGATAAAACTAGTGTGGGACATATTTGTGGAAACAGCATGTGTAGGAGATCAGCTTCTGTGTACTACTGACTGGAGCACATCACACTAAGTTCATGACATTTCAGCACCTGCCGAGTCATCTTGCACACTAACTGCTGTGTTCACTCCACATTATAAAAGGAAAGGGTTCTAACTGTCTCTCTTTCATGGATCTACTTAAAGAAACAGGTCCTGTGACCACAGACCACAGTTACAATGAGATACAGAGAGTATAGTTAGATCAATATATTGCCAGGGCCGCCATCAACCTATAGAAGAAATGCCGAACTAGGTATATTGTCAGTTAAAAACCGTGTCACCATTTAAGGGAACCTATTATGCTTTCCTTATTTTCAGTCAACGTCGGATGTTCATTTTAAACGAGGCCAGAGTCTCAAATAAACATTTGTAAAAGTAATCTCTCTGAGCAAAATCCTTGTCCTTCAGACCATTCTGGTTTCCAACATTTTTTTTCCTACTTTTGAGACAAGCTGACATCGGCCTCAAGGACACTACTACAAGTGTTTACATTACATAGCCCACACTGCTACATGTAGCTACATGCTAATGTCAGGGAAACATGTAATTTTGATTTGTGATTTGATTAATTTCTCCTCAGTGTAGGATCATATTCCTGCTGGAACATGTCCAGTTGTGTAGATTTTGGTTTTGAAGCATTTTATTGTTGATTTTTCAAGGTAGAAAGTGCTCTCTGTTACAGTCATTCCCTGGCTGCAACTACACTGCTACATGTAGCCACATGCTAATGTCAGAGAAACAATAAAGTGCTGCTGGGATGAGTTTTTTTCTGTAGGCCATCGCAGGAGTAGGTATCGCTTTGGTTGCCTTGTAAAAAAGCCAATGGGATTCCTCCGTTGGCTTCTGGATTACTGCTGAAAATAAGCTCTGTGGCGAACAGATGCTTTCATGTTTTGTTCAATACAATGACCACAAATAAAAAGCTGATGTTAGGCAGTAAACAAACTACACCGCGGTCACATGACTAAACGTTGCCACCACAATGAGGCTGTAAAGCCACGTTCTGCAGTTTCATTTAGCCACTGATTAGCAACCGTCTTCTTGAAGTTGCCTAAAAGCTTCAAAATTCACAAGTGGGGTGTTTACTGACCTATTTTAAGATGTGAAAGTCTCTTAAGCTCTTGTTAACCACAGACCGTATTTCAGGCATCGACCAAAAACCCATTCAAAAACCCCACTGACTTTGAGACAAGGGAACTGAGAGTGCTAAAATACTAACTCATTTCTGGGTTTTATGACTCATTTTTGATGCACTTTATGACTGTGCAGAGAAGCTGAGAGCAAAGATGCAGAATACGCTGACCAATCAGAGTAGACAGAGCTTTTTAGGAGGACATTCAAAAGAAAGAGGTGCTAAAATGAGGTGTCTCAGACAGAGGGTGGATACAGATGTTTCAGCACAGACAGTATGAGAGAAATAAAGACTTTTTTTTTTACATTAAAGCATGTAAACATGGTCTAATGGAAACCCAAAATACAAGTATGAACCTGAAAATGATCATTATAGGTCTCCTTTAAGTATTTTGTTCCCCAGAGATGACTAACAGGTGACTAAACTGTTCCACTCAGTATCTTGGATGAGGGATCTGTACCAAGATTTTATATTACATGTTTGGATATATAGACAAAAGCAAACATATCGTTATCAGCCTCAAAAACCCAGCACTGGTCAGACTTTAGTAGGGTGTGCTGAAATCATAAATAACGGCTCTCAACATTGGCCCCTCAGCTAGAATTGAGGTGGTATTATGAACTCTTTGGTACACAAATATTGCACCAATCAAATTACCACTACCAGCACTGTCAGTCAGTACCACAAACGCATGCCTCCTGGAGAGCAATAATGTGGGGGGCACTATCTCTGCAGCAAAATAATACCATTAAAATTTCTTCTTTTTGCTCATTAAAATGTTAATCAAGTAAATACATAAGTAAAAAACCAAGGACATAAATGATATATACAGATGTTACAGTTCGACCTTAATTCCGCTCACCTTCCATGAACCAGTGTCATGCTGCCATTAACACACTCATACTGAGTGCTACTTTGTAAGTGAGTGTGAGGTGAGTCAGGTTAGGCATTAGTAGCTGGTAGGTGTGGATTAAGGTTTCTGCTCATTAGACAGAGGTAGCAGAGCTATAATCCACATCCTCCCTCACAGCATATAAACACACACACACACATAAGCCTATATACAGTATGCACACAGAAACAAACACCCTGCTCAATTCATTACAAAAAAAAGTTTACATTCATTAATTTTGCATGACCAAATGGCAGGAGCTTCTCAGCCTTTCAGGTTTTTACACATAGAGCTGCTGATGTAACTGGGTGGAAATGACAGCAGGGCTGCAGCAGGTATATAGGTTGAGATTTTATCTGAGAAAACTGTGGGAATGGCTGTAGTGTTGCAGCGCCTGAATCTGGATTACGGCTGCGGTCTTTTTCTGTGGCTTCTGAATCAGTGAGATGGAGCTGAAGCAGAGGTCTGCAAAAGTCTAATCCTCCCCAGTTCTATCAAAAATCCTCACAGGGCGTCATTATGAAGTTATTGATCTGACGACCGGCCGTGCTGAATGTCACAGCAAAGATAGAGGTAATTTTCTTGGTATCTGAAGGTATCACAATTTAAAGTGCTGTCGTGTTGCAGACAAAAAATAGTCAGGAGGCGTGTGGTATAACGAGGTGTAATTGCCAGGAAGTGATATGACATCGGAAGTAACACTTCCTGTGAGAGGAGGTCACAGCAAGGGCAAAACTGGGGTGAAATCTATGAGCAGTCTTTGAAAGACAGTTGTTGCATCACTCTGAAAACAAGTTCTTGTTACCACAGCTGATAGATCTTATTGAGTCAGATCGTAGGAATGAAGAGGCTTTTCTAGGTCACCAACAGTTTGAATGATTGTGAGAACAGTCCATACTTTACTTTAAAGCCTCACCCTCTTATGTGAGAGATTAACTCTACATATACAGGAGTAACACAAACACACACACAGAAGTTACACAATTTTTAAAATCATTTTTCCTGACTGGAGTCATGTAGCAATACATGGAGTGACCAAACAACAATATTCAAACTTTTGCTCATTCTCTTTCTATCAGTTTTGTTGTCAAGACCACCTAAACTGTGACAAAGTCATCATGACCAAGACTGCAATGTATCAAAAAAAAAAGAGACAAGACCAAAACTTTTAGGGGGTGAGACAGAGTCAAGACTAAGACCAGACCAGTGTGAGTCCCACACTGAATGATACATTTAAGATTAAATGTGAAACAATCAAACCATAGACACTTCTCAAACTGATCCGGAAAAATCCACATTCCCATAAAAACACTCACATAAACGAATAAATATTCCTTTTCATTTAGTTGTGCACGATGAAAAGTGTCTTAGGAATTGCAGAGGTAAATTTTCTACGCGGGCATGTTTCTTTGTTTGAGCAAACAAATACAAAGAAATGCTACAAAACCTAAATTAAAGTAACTATCTTCATTCAATACTTCCTCTTTGCGCAGGCAATTTAAGCCTTATTTCCACCGCACAAAAATATCTGCTAACACCTGCTAACATCTGGCTTTTTAATGTAATGGGAAAGGTTACAACTGGCATTCATAAGCGGGTCAAATGACTCTGCAGTAGTAATAAGTATTTATTGGCTCCAGCTTTGATTGGCACTGATGGAAACATAACACGTGGCTGAAGATGGTAATTTTAGCTCCTTAACTGGCGGTACGCCACCACATAATACCTTCTGTCGCCGCTAAAGTAGTGCTCAAACAATCCAAATTAGTCTGCACCGAGTTTGAAAGTGAGACTGAATAAGTAAATAAATGGGAGGTATCTATAAAGAAATGACCACCTTAACATTTTCACTGGCCTCCATGCTGCTCTCTACCGTTTACTAACCTGTTTTCAGGTCCGTCTGTGGTGAAAAAAAAAGGCCACACACACAGAAAGACATACTTGCTTGCTGGGTCTACTGGCAATAGGAAAGGAGTCTATAGTCTACCTGTGTTTAAAAACCTGCATATATGCGTTCATCTTGGTGGAAAGGGGTGTTACTGATATCCTCTGCAGCTGTGGCCTTGACTAGTTTTGAAACAAGACCCGCAGTCCTCTTTGTCTCAGATGAGACAAGGCTGAATAAAAGCTGAGACGAGACATTCAAAAAGTGTTCTGGAGTCTTGAGTATGACAACACTACTTTATATTAATATATACATTTATATCTGTTTTACACTGTCGTATCACAGCAATGCATATTTTTTAAGGATTATTTTTTGGCTTTTTGCATTTATTTGATAGGACAGCTTAAGAGTGACAGGAAAGGGGGAGAGAGATGAGGGATGACATGCAGCAAAGAGCCGGTTGGAATCAAACTCTGGCCGCTGCGGTAAGGATAGCTCAGCACACAGGGCACCTACTCTACCAGGTGAGCTACATGGTGCCCAAGAAACACTTTTTTTTTTTTTAACACTTTTCCCAAACCTTTCAGGCCCATTCGTTCCCAATTCCAAGTCAATAGAAATAGAAAATAACTCCAGTGACATCTAATTTAGGGTAAAGCTGATTCATGAATCCTCTCCTTTCTTCCATGGTATTTGTTTGTTTATGTGAATACACATATAAGTCCAGCAAGAAAATGCTATATAAATAAAATACACTTAAAAAGGCCACATATGTCTTTCCCTTATACAGCAATTAACTGAATTAACATAAAATATAAATTAATCAGTAGCTATATAATTATAATTTCTGGACATTGCAGTTGCGTGCTTAGTTGTGGGTGATTGTAGACGGGAACACTGCCACAGTGAACAGCATGTTTCAGTTCCTACAAACTGTTATGAAGATGAAGTGTGATTGTATGTGTTGCAGTGTTGCTATGCTATTGATTTTAAAGGCTTGTGTGGAGATGGCCTTTATTTTAGTTCTCCTTAATGATCTGTTTTATAAAATGTGTGCAGTAAAACTTTAAACTACTTTAAATTCCTGAAAGTCAATACAGTATTTATTCTACCGCCACTTTTTCCATAGCTGTATAGAAAATGTTGAAAGTAATAGGAGAGAAGTATTTGAAGCATACAGTAATTAGCTTTTTTTTTTTGCATGGAATAAGATGTCAACAACAGTGCAGCAGGAGTGAAAAAAAACATCTTAATGATCCAGTTGGTTTGTGAACTAATTGGTGTACATCAACAATGACAGCTCTGAAAGGTTCTCGAGCTGCGAGGTAATCATATTTGCTTTAAATAAGCAAAAACTTTAGCAGTGTAGGTGGGTACACCTCAGTGGGAAGTACACAGTATGTGTCTGCATTTGTTAACATTTTTTTCTGCTGTTGATGGACATTCTTCCTACGTGTGAGCATTAACAGTCACGTTTCAGCCTCGTGATCATTTTCATAAGCAGAATGTTTTTAACTGAGTGAATCCTTCAGGTATTTGTCACCATTTCTGAGTTCTGCTTGTTGCTGCTCTGCTCTTCACACTCCTCTCCCCGATGCATATAATCATGTGGGAGGGCACGGCAGATCCAAAAGCCAGCACCTTTGTAAAAAAAAAAAACTGCATCTGAAGGAGCTCCACCTTATCTGAGAAACACTGGAGGCAGACTTGTCAGGCTTGTGATGTTTTATATTCAGGGGTAATATCCGGATTCAGATGAACAGAGGAACCCAGGTGTATCTGGCCACTGTCTGTGCAGAATTCAATCAAAACCAAGCCAGATCTGCTCCATCTCCCTCTCCTCCCTCACTATTTCTCTTAATTTCACTTCAATTCACAGTGCTGTGCTGGCATGAATGATAGATGAGCGGTGTTGCCACGGCATCTGACAATAAACATTTGTCTTTTTGACCGTTTGTATGTGTGTATTCTATACATACACCATATTGTATATTGATGCATTCAGCAGCCAGAGCTCTTTGTATTGCATCTCTGTTTCCATCTTTATCTCCTCCCGTCAGGTAACATAACTTTTGACAGGATATCATGATTTAGTTCACTTTCACTGCCATGCAGATAGTTTGGGTTTCGTTTGCCCCAGTTTTTCTGTTTTTAAGATTTCTGTACTGGAACTAGGTTCTGCAGAAGAAATATGGAAACTGTTTACAGTCTGTTCTTTGGATTATTTTAGTGAGAGAAACTAAGACACTGGTTTGGGAAGATACTACAAATTTTGTCTTACGAAATACAATAAACTACAACAAAAGGATCAGTGTATAGGATTTTATGGCATCTAGTGGTGACATTGCAGATTGCAACCAACTGAATATTACAGTGGCTGAAAAGGGCAAATGGCCCGAAATAATTCCAATGGGAGAAATGTGCTGTTGCTTCAGAGATGATGCCAATTCAATCACACGTGAAAATCTAAAACAAATTCTGGTATCTTGTGGACTTTGTTTTGGGGTTTCTGTTTGTGCTCTTCCTTGTTTTATGTTATTCATTCATGTTTAATCTGCTTCCTGTTTTATTTTGTACATTTTCCCCTCATGTGTCATACCTGGTTTTACTTCCTGTCTTTGTGTGTTTTCCCACGTGTTCTGTCACACCTGTGTTCCACCAGTCTCGTTTGTCCCTCCCTGTTTCCATAGCCTTCCCTTCACACCTGTTCTTATCAGTCTTGTTTGCTCCACCCTAGTGTTCCCCACCACACCCTTGTTGTTAGCCAATCCCCATTTCCCTCCCTTTGCTCGTGTCTTCCTACTCCAGCTGTATCTCGTTCTTGTGATTAGTTTTCTGTGTATATATACCTGTGTTTCCCTTTGTGCTTTGTCAGTTCGTCTGTGTTCATCCCAGGGTTCATGGTGTCGTTTCTTCCTGGTCTTGTGTTCTGTTTTGGATTTCTTCCCCAAGTTCTTCCCTGGTTTGTTTCAGTTTAGTGTTGGTTCTCCTTTCTTATGAACTTTGTGTTTTGTTGCCTGCCTGTTTCAAATATTTTTTATCAGCATGAAAGGTCACTTTTTGTTTAACCCTCACCCTGCCCCCTGCTTTGCATTTGGGTCCTTCCTGAACTGATTTATGACAACATGCTGCAAATACTCCCACCCTGAAAACAAATGCAACAGAAAAATGCTGCATATCCAGTCAAAACGATGGAAGATCTCCAGGCTTCTAGGGAACGCTAAGTGGGACAGCTTGATTTTTGACCTGAGAGAAAAAGACAGAGAGAGACCAGATGAGACGCTTGGTGCTTCTCAAAATCCAGGAATTTCAAGAAGGCTACATCATCCATTCCCACCAGAGGACTGCTCCTATGTCAGTGATCCTTTTAATTCTACTGAGGACTGAATCCTTCCTTCAAAGAATTTGACACACATGTTTATCCTCAGGGCATGAAGTACCCACAATTCTTTGCGCACAATTTGCCGACATTGAAGGTGATGCACACCTGGGCACTTCCTAACCTGTGCCAATGTGTGGTCACCGAATGCTAGGAAGTAGTCTTACCTAGCCTCTGTAGGACCCAACTTTGAGGGACCTGTCGTACCAAGGAGGCATCCTTGACTTCAAGAAGCACCAAGTGTGTTTGTTTTTGAAGCAGGGTGAAAAATGGAGTAAAGAGGGGAAATAGGAAGGTACATATTCTTCTTTAAATTTGGCAACAGATTTAAGAAGCTTCCCCTAGAGCCATGGAGAACTTCTGTTGTGTCAGCTGGATATGTAGCATTTTCCTGTTGCATGTTTTTTTTTTTTTTTAGGTTAATGTCTTAAACTTTGTATTATTTATGTATTTGCAGTTTGCTGTTAATGTGTTTTTTTTGGTTTTTGCAGCATGTTTCTTCATTTTCTTTGATTTGGATTTATGTATGTCTTTATATGTGTATTTTTGAATTAACATTGTTTCTGAAGCTGCAGCACATTTTTCCTAATGGACATGATTTGGACCATTATAGTGTGTTTGCCCTTGTCAGCCCACTGTGGGATACCCCCCTGCTCATTCCTTTCTTTCCAAGCGTGTCAGAGACTAAGGAGGCTTCCAGCTAACATTAAAATGTGAAAGGCCCTCTCTGTAGCCAGTGTTTGGTTCATCTGTTCTGAGCTGTAGGACCTGTCACCACCCAATCTGTACCCGAAACCTGATCTGTTTATGGCCTATCCCCTGACCAGTGGGCTGTCCTGACCCTAACCATTTCAGATCAGTACATAACCACAACCATCTTTGCACATGCGTACAACAAGTCAGGTTTGTGGTATCGATCAGGCACATACTCCCCATGTAGATATATCAAGGGCTTCTCAGTTTCAGGTGATAATACTGAAAACCTATGAATATTATTTTCTATTCATGCCAAAGCACCCTCTGAAATTTTACACACTGCTTCTTTAAAGATCTACTTACCAGCATTTCCTAGCTTTCAGATGTATCTCATGGTTTTAATACTTTGAGCACCAAAATAAAATTTTATTTACCTCCATTTTATGTTATTGCATATGTGGAAACATTGTGGCAGTGATGGAAAGTAACTGTACCTTGTTACTGTACTTAGGAACAATATTTTGGTTGGCTACTTGTACTTTACACACAGGGAAGTACTCCACTTTGTACTGCAACACATTTAATAGCTGTGGTTGCTAGTGACTTTACACATTACAACTTAACATCAGAAAAAGCTACAGGCTAATAAAATATAATTCACTGCTGAACATTAAACCAGTGGCTCCCAATCACTGATTGGAAGCACCACCCGGGCAGCACGCTGAGTGACCTAAATCAAACACACCCATCAGGTGCATGCTGGATCTAGCTTAATGCTAATGTGCTCATGGATCCTCCAGTGGTGCCTTTTACATTTCCCCAGGAACTCCTACCTTCAGTGAGGTGCGTGAGGCTTTACTGCTGGTTTTGACAATAATCCCTGTGTGCAGTAGCCGTGCAGGCTCTTTTTGCTTTAATGTGTGTGTGTTAGTGGGCTGTAGCTGCTGTGTGTTCTGTTTCTAAGTCTTTATATCTTTGTGTTGTCTGTCTAGGTGATGCTTTACTTTACTGATAAAGTGGCAGGGCATTTAATTTATGTGTCTTAATAATGCTTGTTGCAGCTGCTGAGGTGTCTGCAGCTCTTTTTATTGTTTTGTTGGTCATGTTTGTTAAATTGTTTGGGTTTTGTCATCTTTTCTGGTTAATTCTAGGGAGGCTACACTTAGGAAGGAAACATCTATAGAAATTTATTTGTGGATTGGACGTGAAGGTTCTGTTATGTTATGTCGTCCTATTAGTGTGCACTTTTTATACTTTAAGTGCATCTTGATGATTCTTCAGTATTTTGACATAAAGCAGGGATAGGCAGTTTTAATTGCATACCCTGCAAAGCAACCCAAACAAGCAAAATGGACTTATCAGAAAGAGAGTCTGACAATAATTGATACGAGTCAGTATTGGCAAAGCAAGAAAATGTTGCTAATAGTGTCCTCTTTTCCACTTCCTGCTGCTACAGACCAGAGTGGCCATCATCTCCCCAGGGATAGATGGACTCCTGAGGTGGACCCCCAGGCGGCCTGCGCAAACCACAGCTCCGAGGAACCAGACAGCCCCGACTCCCTGCTGGATCAGCTAACAGGTTAGTCCTGCCGCTGCCACTGGCCACCAGCCTGCTGTGACTCCTGGCACTGTGTGTGTGCGACACATTCTCACTCCAACCTCCTCACATATCGATGTTTGGTCATGGACTTTCCATGTCCAGATATGATGCGCAAAGTACCCTGGATGCGTTGGTTGGTGACATTCTGGGATCCTGTGTCAATTTCTCCCTTCTTTTTCCAAAATACACTTATGTTTCCTCTTTCAAAATGAAAGAGGTGCGGGAAACACATGTGGTTATGTTTAGCCAACACACACACGGTTGGGTTTAGGTAACAAAAGCACATGGTCAGGGTTTAGGAAAAAAGAACTTGGTTTGGCCTTAAAATCTTATGGGAAACAAACACTGGCCTCCTGGGTGAAAGTCTGTGGTTGTTGGACCCATCCACTACCCCTCCAACCCACCTTAAATGGACTTTCACCGCCTTAACTGTCACTGTGGTCGCACCACGTTTCCCCTGGCCGCCACCAGGTGCCAATTAACAATAACGGCAATTGGCTGTGTATCATGCCAATGTGAAAGGTTGCTTTTCTTCATCGGTGTCTGATGCCACAGGTCACTACCCAAGCCACAGATTTCGCAGACTTCGGAGTGAGACTGGGTTGGTGTGGGGGGATTGTGTTGGCCAGTTTGACTGAAGGTCCGTCTCCTGAATTGCTGCCCGCTGTCCTCCCAGTGAAGTAGCCTATAGTAGCAAGATACGAGCCAGAGGGACCATGGGGTGGCTTGCTACCTAATTCTTGTCTTATTTGTGAATTAATAAACAGAAAGAGAGTGGGGTAAGGAAAGCCTGAGCAAATATAGTGCAGGTAACTCCACAATGAAATAAGATAAATCAATGTATGAGAAATGCTAGGTTACTGTATGAAGTGCATCGTTGATTGGTGGGAGGGGCTTGGGACAAAGAGGGTAGAGCTTCGTTTTTATGTTTGTTTTCTTCCTTTTCCAGATTTCAGCCTACTTCAGCTTTAGCTTTGATTTTGAATGCAGGATATTTACTCAATAAATTTTTATTGTTTCAGTTCAGAGATATGAGTACTTCTTTCACCACTGTCTAGTC
The DNA here is from genome assembly GCA_019142605.1 of Cephalopholis sonnerati. Classification (NCBI taxonomy): domain Eukaryota; kingdom Metazoa; phylum Chordata; class Actinopteri; order Perciformes; family Serranidae; genus Cephalopholis; species Cephalopholis sonnerati. The sequence continues at coordinate 14,728,120 of JAGQAX010000019.1, forward strand.
AGAGGGATTTTTTTGGTGATTTGTATGAACCATTCCTTTAAGTAGCACAAGTTGCAAGGCTGAGAGAGGGGAAGCTCCTCACCCTGCCATGCTCTGCGGTGCACATTTGCTTCTGTGTGTTTGTGATCACACTTTGTTGAGAAGGGATTGGATTTTCTCTCTCCATTTGGGCCACCAGTGATTAGATGAGTCTATGTCTGAGAGTTTAATCCTTGTTGGAAGGAGCACCAAGTTGCATGTGGCACACACACACACACACACACACACACACACACACACACACACACACACACACACACACACACACACACACACACCCATTCACACGCTTGCACTTGTAATTTGAGATCCAGATGTATCTTCTTTTTTTTTTTTTAAATGGAGCTGCATCTGCAGGGAGGCATGCGGCCCTCATGGCACAGACCCAAGCTGCTTATTGATGGGCAGATTTAGCCATTCATTTCACTCAGACATTCCTTTGTCAGACCCCTCACCCTCGCTTTCTCTCTCTCACAACACACACACACAAGCACACACACCATGTGTCAGATGATGCCAGCAGGGGATGGAGACTTTGTGCAACAGGCCAGAACATAAAGAAATGATAATGTCTTTTAAAAACACCCTGTAATATAATCCGGCGTTTAGTTTTCTCCTGTCTCCTCTTCCCCGAATCAAAAAGATAAATAAAAGTTTATGGACTAAATTGACGGTGAACTGTACATCAGAGCATTGTGATAGTAAATCTGCCTCAGCCAGAAGGACAGAGTGGTTTTAGCATAATAATGCCGCCTCTCTACTGTACATTAATATTCATATTTACAGACTCTGCTGCTGCTCTGACAACTTGGCCCCTCTTGCACCTGCCAGACATCTGTGTCACAGCAACAGCCAGACTTTGCACATCCGTTCATAAATAACAGTAACACTTACCTGTGTCTTTACCTGTAACACAAATGCTCTGTGGATGAGAGCAAAGTTTCTCCTCCTGAGGCAACCTGTATGTGACCCGAATGTTTATTTTAAGTCAGATCAGGAGGTTATGGTGAAAACATTTCACTGGTGCTATTATACCTTTCATCCACCCACCTTCCTCCATTCCTGGTAACATTGCCTCCATCTGTTGCCTAGACAATTTAGATCCGTGATTGATTTAATGACTTCTTAAAAACATTTGAAGCACTTGAGAGGTAGACTTTTGAAATGGGCTGGGGTTCTTTGCAACAAATAACTGTTCATTAAAAATGATTAATCCCTTCAATGTGAGAGACTGAAAGAGACAATAACGTCTCTGTTGGTCGTTTTTCTTGACTTTGTGATCATTTTGTGTCTCATTGTAGTTCTTTTGCATTTTTTTATAGTCAATTTGTGGTTGTTTTGTGTCTCTTGAATCCCTTTGCATCTCTTTGTAGTCATTTTTCATGTCCTTGTAGTCTTTTGCATTTCTTAGGGCGACTGTGCCTCAGAGATAGAGTGGGTTCCACCAATGAAAGATTGATGGTCCCCGGCTTCTCCCGTCCGAATGCTGCAGTATTCTTAGGCAAGATACTGAACCCCAAATTGCCCCTGATGACTGTTCCATCTGCGTGTGAGCGTGTGTGAATGGTTACTTAGTAGCAGGTGGCAACATGGTAGCCTCAGCTACTAGTTTGTGACTGTGTGTGTGAATGGGTGAATGTGACATGTAGTGTAAAAGTGCTTTGAGTGGTCGGAAGACTAGAAAAGCGCTATACAAGTGGAGTCCATCTCTTTGTGGTAATTTTTTGCCTTTTTGTGTCCATTTTGCATCTCTTTTTAGTCATGTAGCATCACTTTGTGGTTGTTTATCTTTACTTGGTTATTTTGCATCGCGGTATGGTCATTTTGCGTGTCTTTGTAGTTGTTTTATGTCACCTTGTGGTCATTTTATATCTCTTTGTGATCACATTACATCACTTTGCAGTCATTGTGCTTCACCTTATGGTTGATGTACTTCACTTGTAATTTTTATGTCACATTGTGGTTATTTTGCATCTCTTTGAAATCCTTTTGCATCTCTTTGTGGTCAATATTTGCCTTTTTTGGGGTCACATTTTGCGTCTCTTCGCAGTCATGTTACATCATTTTTGTGGTTATTGTGCTTCACTTGGTCATTTTGCATCACTGTGTGGTCATTGTGCATATTTCTGTAGTTGTTTTACATCACCTTGTGGTCATTTTGCTTCAATTTGTGGTCATTTCACATCACTTTGTGGTTGTTGTCTTTACTTTGTGGTCATTTTGTGTCACTTTGTGGTTGTTTGGCTTTACTTGGTTGCTTTGCATCGTGGTGTGGTCATTTTGCTTTAATTTGTGGTCATTTTACCTCACTTTGTGGTTGTTGTGCTTCACTTTGTGAACATTTTGTGTCATTTTGTGGTTATTTGGCTTCATTTAATTATTTTGCATCACTGTGTGGTCATTTTGCATCTTCATAGTTGTTTTATGTCACCTTGTGCTCATTTTGCTTGACTTTGTGGCCGTTGTGCTTTGATTGGTGTTGGTTAGGCTTCTCTTCGGCATTTTACTTTAGTGTGTGGTAATTTTGCTTCATTTTATGGTTATTTTACATCTCTTTGTGGTCATGGTACATCACTTTGCGGCTGTTGTGCTTCACTTTTAGGTCATTTTGTATTTCTTTATCATCGTTTAACAAAACTTTGTGTTCATTTTGCATCACTTTGTGACCGTTTTGCTTCTCTTTGTGGTCGTTTTGTATGACTCATTTTGTTATCATTTTATGCACTTTAATAAATATCTAGCCTATTGAAATAATAAATTAACCACCTTGTTTCAAAGCTGTTGATATAAGGTCACCATCACTGCATAATATGAGAGACTTAGAGGCCTGCTGTTAATTTCACGTGTTGACAAACCATCTAATGGATTTTAGCACTTTTGTGACAAATCACAGCCAAGTACAGTCAATCAGTTCAGCACAACCTAAAACTAAAACACTAAAAAAGACAGTGGGCTACACTGGCACACAGCAGGGATTTATTTAATTTTGTCATTGACCCATCTCATGTACAATGAACAGGTCAAAAAAAGTACCACGAAAGTGTTCTGATGTGTTTTAGTTATTTAAAGGTGATGTTGAAGTGGCTTTTTACAATAATATGTTGGGTTTTTTTTGCAAAGTTTAAAGAGAGAGCAAGGCAAATAAGACGGTATAATCAAGAATTTTTCTATAATTTCTTTTTTCTGGTACATTGGATTGAAATGTGTATGTGAATGGTATGAATCATGACGTGATTATCTATATTCCTGGATGTGGATGTTGGTGTTTAGTGTATTGTAAGCCCATCTAGGCTTGGCACCATGTGGTGCAAGATGTTTAAATCAACCCATCAAGTAAAAGAAATATAGACACATGTTGGTATGAGGAAATGATCCATGGCAAGTGTGTTTAAAAAAAAAAAGGAGAAAGCATTTGTAGTGGTCTGGGTTTTACTTTTTGAGGTTTCTTTGTATGCAAGTCTGTGATCGTGCCACAGCAGCTGCCATTTCCTCTGTCCTCCAGTGCGACTCATGCATCCTCTGGCTCCAACACACATCATCATGTTACTCATACCATCCTAAACCACACACACAAACACAGACACACAGCATCTTACTCATTTCATCCTAAATACAAGGCCTGCTCAGACCATATTTCATCACACACACGCCATCTATGAAATGGGCAACAAAACAAGGTTACTGAAGCTCTTCATTTCTTTTTTTACATTTCTGTGAGCGTCCTATTCTCCTTGAGATTTCCCTCCATGCATATAATGAAAAGGCCTGTAGATATAATACAGACATGAGATGCAGCCTCTCCATCTCTGCAGAGGTCTTATCGATACACAGAATCTGTTTTGTGCATGCTAATGTGATTTTTGTCTCAGTTGTTTTAAATGTCAGTACCTCTACCAAACCCTTTTATTTAAGTGTTAAAACTGTGCACGTGTGTGCTAGAGAGACATCTGGTGCTCGGGTGAGCCCCTCTCCCCAGAACAGTAATGTTTTTACATGTCACTCCGGCATTTCATTATTTGTGATCATCTTTTCTCTCAGGCAGGAAATAACATATCTTACTGCTGAACAATAGGAGCGTGAAGGTTGAGAGATGCATCAGAGGAATCTGATATCTTTCAGGGGAGAAAACAAGAGGCTTGTTTTTGTCATTTAATTGAGAAACAAAAGCAAAGGTGATTGAGGTGGAATTAGAATTGGGAAGGGGGAGAAGCAGCAGTTGGGGTGCAGGATATCACTCGTGGCCAAGAGGAACAAAATGTGGGTTTGCAGATGAAGACAGCTCGTGTTTATATTGCCATGTAGACTTTTTGTCCCCAAACAATCGCATTTTGTTCGTGTTTTGATCTACAGCAGTTCTCCACGGATGACGCTGAATCTTAGGTATTCGGCAACCTGTCTTGGGTGACACTTTTTATTGCGACGCAGACAGTGAAAAATAGTTGGTTCCTTGCACAGACATCTGGCTTGTTCTCTGAGGTGAGCACCTCGCAATTAGTATGCAACAAAGACACCTCAATGTGGCCGCAATCTGAATAGAGAAAATGAAAGTTGTGGAAAATATGATGTGTTTTCAGAGCCTTGGGAGAAAGGAGCTAATATGCATGTCAGTCAAGCCCACTGGCGGCAGATAAAGCCGAGCAACCGTTTTATGCCTGAGAGTGACTAAGATATTGGTGTGAACTAACTGACCGGATGCTGTTTTCAGAGTCAGTGACCTCCAAACAGAGATTTATGCAGAGCAGGGGAGTGAGGGAGAAGGGAACAGTGATTCTCATTTGTCCGAGACGTCATTCAAATCGGGAATGGAGTGACACTTCAATTAACTCCCCGTCCTCAACAAAGTTTACCTTGGTCTTCAGAAAGGCGCAGTATTTCATTTCATCCTGCAGGATTAGCCAATCATATTTCCAATCTCAGACCTGTCACCATGGTGTCGCTGTGCGGCAGCTGGTAGTCATAATGACAATCTATTCTTCAGGAAGTGAAGAGCTGTTTTTTCCCTCAATTTTCCCAACCAAAGAGGGACATTGTATTTTTACTCCCTCATAGCTCCCTCTCATATTTTCTTCTTTATGGTAAACACAGTTTTTGTCAGTCTTTCCTCTGTTTATCCATCTGTCTGTCTGTCTACCTACCTTGACTTGTTGCATGTCGGTTTATCTGTCCATCTGTCCCTCCATATGTCTGTTATTCATTCTTTCTGTCTGGCTGTTTCTCAGTTTGGAAATTTAAACAGGTTATTTTTACATGTTTCCTGAGATGATGCATTTTCCCCCAGGCTATAAATACAGAAGAGAATTGGTCAATTAAAAAAACAGAGAAGGTAATTTACTCTTTTCCAGCATTCCACCTCAGGGCTGGGTCACACCAGAGGTTTGTGTACATCACAGACAATGTTGACCCTGGTCAGCAAGCAGCAGAAATACCGCTGGCGTAAGTCCAAAGCTTTGTGTCCAAGAGCCCTCCTCCACAGCTTGGAGAAGTTTTCTGCAGTCCAACACCTTCCACTCTCACAGAGAAGAACTCCATCATGGCGTTAAAGAATCAGGAATAGGTTTGAAGGAACACCGCTGGGGAATCTCAGGGTTTCAGTGAAGCAGCAGATACGGACCTGACATTGTTCCAGATGTTGTAGCAGGACGGCTCTGGCCAGCGTCACCTCCCTCTGCTTCTTGGAATAAAGCACCGAGAGACAACTGAGGAATGCGAGCAGATGTTTAGCATTACTGTACGTAGGCCCGCTTTGGCTTGCTTGTCCCATTACGGATGTCATGATGGCTGAAAAAGAGTGACACTGCCTCTGCTGCAGCCCAAGGCCGTCCACAGTGATGCAGTGCATTCTCTGCTGCTGTGAAAACCATACATCAGAAAAACCTTACTGCTGCCAGGACATTATTGTAAAGTACAGCAGAAGAGATCAGGATAAGTAGGCCATCATGCGACCTTCAACAGATGATTCTGGAAGACGTTTACGTTTCTTAAAGGGGCCATACACCACTTGTACATGTTAAAGTCAATTTATCAGCACCATACTGCTCAGCCTGTGGGTAGTACCCTTAAAAGTGACATCACCTGAATATCTCAACTTGATTGAGGAGACTACACACTTAATTGAAAGCATGCATCAAAAACTGGGGGTATTAAGTGTTTACCAGGTTGGGAGAACCTTGCTAAAAGATGCTTGACTGAATTACAGTATGGGAAGTGCAGGATGCAGTGATTTTTTAAACTAGTAGGCTAAACGTTGGACGTGAACATGGGAGACCACTATTTGTGAAATGAATTCCTATCCACCTGTTTTTAGACATGTTCTCAATTTGCACATTAAAAGTCTAAGTAGAATTGCTGGAAATTTGGAAAAAGTCCAAAAATAGAAAAAATGTTTTTGCACTTGACAGACATGGAAAACTTGGTGTGGGTAAAAACAAATGCTTGAAAATGCAATGGAAACAGACTAAAGCCTTGTTCACATTACACGACCGGCCGACCAGTCTTGAGTTGTGGAGACTATTGTGGTGATGTCACCAAACTACGTTTTGTCACACGTGAACAAAACAGGATAGTATGAAGTTCCCCGGCACTAAACTTTAACATGGATGTCCGACAGCCTGGAGCTCTGCAGGTCGTTTGTGCCCTGCTCTGCACTGAGAAGAAATAGGAAAAGAAAAGGATTTGGGTGAAGGAATGGGTTGCTGCACATGGAGTGCGCAGGTTGTCAATTCTGCAGAGAGTTGGAGGTGAGTTGTATGAATGAAACTCGGTTGCCACTGTGCCGCTAGCCTATTAGCTTGCATTGCACTGTCTATATAGTCTATGCATGTATTCTGACCCAGATTATTGTACCTTTCATAGCTGAACGATTGAACAGGTTTTTGGGAAAGGCTACGGATGACAGCGGAGGCCTTTGATTTCTTGCTGGGGCTGGTAGAGCCGTACATTGCATCACTGTATCTCGCCTCTCATTGGCTGATGCTCTTTGTCAGTCCTGTCAGACCTCTCCACTTTTCTAGAATGCCAGATATCCAGTCCCAGTCGCAGACGAGGGCGCGACTTGCTCGTAGGCTTGTTCACACATGAGGACTCGTTGTGGCAGACTATCTGCCGACTCACCTCCAACACCAGGACTTCTTAATGGCTCTCAAGATCCTCTGAGACCTCAAAATCGGGGTGAAAATCGTATAATGTGAACAAGGCTTAAGTGAATCAGTAATGACGCACAGGACATAAATAATCTGACTTAAATGCCAGAGACAAACAACTTTCCACATATATATATTTTTTTAATTTGAGCCTTGCTGCGCTGTTAATGATGTCATTTTATTGTGCCTTGTTTTTCTACAGTTTTTTAGTGGCACCCAACTGGAGAATTAGCACGACTGCTAGCATCAGCTAAATGTGACCAATATTCATGTAACTAATAAGCATGTAACAGTAGTGGATAGAAATGCGCATTAAATCACTTCCTAATCATTTCCTGAAAAATCTGTTTACAAGTTTACACTAAATATGGATGCAAACTTGTTTTGTCTGATCCAGACAAGTTCTTGTAAACATGAAGATGAACCAGTTTTCACCTGGTATTATTGAACCACTGAGACACATCACTGTTCACACCTGTGTCTATCATGTATCTCCAGCTGACCACTGTTCAGTTTTGTTACTGCTTACGTCACTTACACTACAAGGTCAAAGCATGCTTGCTAGTCATGTTAGCAGCTGTAAATGCAACACATTTCAATCCATAGGTCAAAACAACGCATGGCTTTTATGCAACACTTTATTCAACTTGTCATAAAATGGGCAAGTTACAGAGTGTTAGCGTGCTGTCACCAAAACAACCACCATATCTTGCATTGAGGATGTAATCATCGTTTGGGTGCATCAGGATGCACTAGCATTTACACTACAAATGATATCTGGTCAAATGTGTCCTAGACTACCTTGGCAAGTGGTTAAATCAGGGCTGCCCCCTAATCATTGACCATACATTGGTTGACCAGAAAGGTCATTAGCTGGCAAGATTTCTTAGTCAAAGAAAAAAAAAAAAAAATTTGGACTATGACTGGACCATGTGGGAATTTAATTTGAAAGGACAGACACAGGAAGTGGCCATGCTCAGCAGTCAGACAGGAGTCACGTTAATTTCCAGGGCTGGTACCTGCAGTTATTACACAGGCTAGTTAATAACATGTAACAACAGGAAATCCAAAGTGTGGGATCATTTTGAGAAGGTGAAGGACCAACCCAAGGTGATATGGAAACTCATCTTCATTCGTCGACTACAAACATGATGAATCATCTGAAACATGTCAGTAGCTACATGCCCATTAGCCACTTAGCACAATCATCACTGCTTTGCCGACAGCGTTATTAACAGGCGGCGCGCTCAGTGAGTGACGTGCACTTGTAGATAAAATATAGGCCTATATTAATGAAGGTTCATTAGTACGGTTTTGTATTTCTCTGTAATGTAGCACAGTGTTAACAATGTTACTGATACTATTCTTTCTCACACCTTGAACTCAAACCATTGTGTTGCTCCACCCAAAACATATAATGTAATCATTAAATTAACATCATTAACATGCAGGCGACTAGTCAGCTAATGGCCCTAAATGTTGACTATTGGTCGACTTGGCAAAATTCTCAGGCGGGGGCAGGCCTAGGTTTAAGTGATCACAATATGTCTTGTATTTAGTGTTGTCCACTTGTGGAGGTATAAACATGTTCCCTAACCTTAACAATGTAGTTGTTATTGCAACCATGACAACGGAGGCCTAACCTTAATGAAGTAATAACTAGGTTAGAGTATGCCTGAACACAGTCTAGTCAATTAGCTTCATCACATGAAACATTTCGTGCAGTCATTATACAGCATTCAGCAGTGGTTGTTTAAGGTTAAAACGTTGATTTGCTCAGTTCTTAGAAAATGCCTTCACCCTCCACACTGTATTACTCATGGGTGAATATCACTGCAGAGAACAGATGTATGTTGACAATAGCTTTTCTTTCCCACCACCATCGGCTATTTGTCCCTCATTTCTGTAAAAATTAGAACGACTGCTGTGTTATTATCTCATTTGTACTCTCTGTTGGTGGTATCTTTTCACTGCTCTAAAACATATGACCCCTTTTATTTTCTTTTTACACATTCGGATTGGTGACTGCACAATGAAGCTTTTAGTGTGAGAACTTAATGTTGCGTTGTAATGACTTGCGTTTTGTATACTGAATGACAAAACATGAGATCACGAGTCAGCTGAAGTCTAAAGCTTTTGATGTTTTGTTCATGCAACCAGTGTTGGTATAGCAGCAATTGTGTGAAAAATGTAATATTCAGGATGTAACGTCAGAGTCAGTTGAGCAGAGAATTACTTGTATTCCCTGATTTAATAACTGGCTGTCATAAACAAGACAATCTTGAAGTCTTACACTTCCTCAAGTCGCATCTTCTCCCCCCTTTGTCTTCTCTCCTCTATTCAGCCGCATGGTAATCCTGCCTCTCAGCTTACAAGAAGCCCTAATAGAAGTCATACAGAGCATTATAAAAACATAATAGTGTACGCTCATTACTTTAAGATCCTGCTGCAACAGGTTTTGTTCTCCTTTAACCGCTTCACCTTCAACATCCAATATTCAACAACTATCCTACATAAGATCTGCGTCACCAGATGATCAAAAAACACAGTGAGTCACACACAAATCCAATATTTTTTTCCTGCATCTGAGTCAAGGTGTCATCCCGTACGCGCAACACAGGCTCATTCTAGCTGATGCAAACATAACAAATATTATTCCGTCCGTAGACTCGTGTGGTAGGACATGACTCCTCTATCATTACACACCTTAGAATGTGCATCCATGGTCATGAATATAAATTCGATGCTCCATAAAGAAATGGATCTCAACAACAGCATCTAATAAGAATATTCATACTGTACGGCGAGATGTGCATGAGTAAATATAATTGAGCGGCGTGGTGCAAAGGAGAGGAAATGACAGACAGGATGAATACTGTAAGGAGACGGAGAGATGGAGGCGTCAAGAACTGTGAGCTGAATACTGAGCTTGATGGCTGAAAAGGAAAGAAAGAAAAAAGTATATCATACAACAGTTGTTTACTGTTGCAGTGCATGACCCTGAGTGTTATACCTTAAAGATTTCTACTTTATAAATCTTTTCTTTTTCATTTCTACCTTTTTCGTTGTGTTGTCTTTAACTGTCAGTGTGGCAAGCTGCATCAAAATAACTTTTTATAATTGCTTAACTGTCACAGCACAAGTAGGAATGTTGAAATGACTTATTTTTAGTTGTAAAAGATTTCTCTAACAGCTACTAACAAGCCTTATGTATTCTCAGAGTTCATTTAGTTTAGTTCATTTAGGTTTAAGGGTGGCTCCATAGTACGTCTCCAAGTGGGGGGTCCTGACACAATTGTGGTCGCCCCTGGCAAAAATAATTGGAGGCCAATATTACCATCTTTAAGATGCTTTGGCATGCTTTTGCAGCTTGTGCAAAGGTAGTGGTATCTTATGAAACTAGACAATCAAGGGCACCCACTGGTACCAACCATGTCTGCATGGCTTTTTGGGAAGAGGGATAAATAATGCTCAACATTTATGCTAAATTCGGCAAGGGAACAACTGGCATGGCCATTTAAAAGGGATCCCTTTAACTCTTTCCTCAACATATAGACCTGCCTTTTTGGAGATTGACAACCAATCAACAGTATCAGTGTGTGACAATCTGTGAGCATGACACACAACAACATTAATTTCCTTCCTGTTCAGCTGTGCCATCAGTGTCTATAAACAACCTCAAAGCCCTGCACATCCACATGTTAAGACGTATTCTGTATTTAACATGGTAAGTGGTAAGTAGACTGCACTTGCACAGTGCCTTTATAGTCTTACGACCACTCAGACACATTTATACACTAGTGGCTGAGGCTACCCTACAAGGTGCCACCTGCTACTCAGTTTTTTTTCTTTAACACACTCACACACTGATGGAACAGCCAAGAGCAATCTGGGGTTCAGCATCTTGCTCAAGGGTATTTCGACATGCAGTCTGGAGGAGCTGGGGATTGAACCGTCGATCTTACGATTAGTGCGCATTATCTTCTGAGTCACAGCGGTGTAGCAAAAGAAAATAAAGCATTATAGTTAAACCCAGTCTACATTTTGAGGGTCTTTACTGACCATCAGCAGCTATCGTAACTTTGGCCCTATTGTTACCTCAGCATGCCGTACCTTCAGGAAAACTTTTTTCACCTGTTATTCAACAAAGGCCTGTGTCCTTAAAGTTTCTTGTGATACAAATGTATATTTTCTGTTCAGAGTGGTATAACATTTGCACAGGCCGAAACCAGCATTTAAAATCCAATATTTCCACAGAGTGTGCTGCAGTGCGTTTTTCTTTACAGACGCCGTCTGTTAAATCTGCCGGTGCAGTCTGTAGAAGTACTGGATTCAAATGTTGGTTTCCCCTCGGTCAAACATTTTATCCTTTCAGGCAAACAGAAGACATCTGAGGTTTTAAAAAATCCTTTGAAGATACGACTGTTCCTGGATAACAAGTTAAAAAAAAACTTTTCCCTGTAAAGTTTGTATGGGGAGCGCTACATGACTGAATCACGGTGAATCACCCAGATGACTGCTGAATGATGGTTTACCAGTGGTTAGCGTCAGCAAGCCAGCTAAGACGACACAACATGTAAATAAGACCACTTTGGGGTTACAAACAGTTATATTTCTCCTGTTTTTATCTGCCTTCTCACACCACTGGCTCTGACCACGACCCAGACCAGTCCGTCCACTACATGCACAGAGGCCAAAGTGATATCAGCCTCCACCAAACTGCTGTTAAGATGGTAAACAAGCCAAACTGTTGATGTAACAAAGCGTTCCCAGGATGAGTAATGCGTCCAACACAACATACACACTGCCACTCACATGCCAAATGATGCCACTGCTGAGCAGAATAACCTGTTCTCAAAATAACATCTGGCACGCCTGGCTGGGACATGTAGTGACACAAGCCTTCACATAAAGCCAGTATAAAAATGGCCCAGAGGAGTCAACAAATAGTCTTGGCTGGTGGTTAAATGCTAATAAATAAATGAAACCTCAAATCTCGTTTTGTTTTATCGTTCGTCTTTATTGTAGAAAGTGATAACAAAGTTATAGTGGTTTCATAAAGTTTTCCTCACACACACAAGCCTGCTCCTCTAGGTTTGTTCCAGACGTATGTGCAGGTGACACCCTGACTGTGTACTTTCTGTTTCCAAAACACTCACACATGTTTACAGTCGTAGACTAATTGACATTTTGACACAGTTTGATTTATCGCATTTTCACACGTTGGCCGCCTGCACTGTTTCCTTTCCAGCTAATCTTAAGATATGAAACATAGATTCACAGTTGTGTTTCCTGGAAGGGTTACAACAACAGAAGCTCAGTTCAATTTCAAAAACAACATTCAAACAATTAATACATGATTTAAAACAAACTACTGTAGAGGTAGACGTAAAACAGATCTAATGACATTTAAAATTTTAAAGTATAAAGCATGCGTGGCAGATGATGAATGAGTGACAATATATTATAGCAAGTTTTAACTGATTAAATGAATAAATTATTCTTATTTTATTATTAAACGTATTTATTTGAGGCTTCATCCACTGACAGAGGTCACAAGGTGTGACTGAAAACCTCAGAAGAAATCTAGTAAGCTGACCCTGAGTTAAAGTTATAATCTGTAAGATTTTCACGAAAGTAAACCCCATTTTTGATGCTATTTATGGGCTGCAATTGTCTGCAACAGCCTTTACACAGAAGTACATTCAATAGTTTCCTTTCCGTTTTGTAGTTTTCATTGTCAGTGGCGGAGTCCGCCATTCCCACATTGGATGAAAGTTGCAGTCACATGCACGAGGGATTCACAGGAAACAATACATGTATGTAATTGGGTGTAATTTTAATTATTTGATCCTTGAGCAAGATACTGAACCCTGTGTGTGAGTGTGTTAAAAAACTGAGTAGCAGGTGGCAACTTGTATGGTAGCCTCAGCCACCAGTGTATGAATGGGTAAAAGTGACTTGCAGTGTAAAAAGCACTTTGAGTGGTCATATGACCAGAAAGGCGTTATAAAAATGCAGGTCCATAACCATTTACAAACATTCTCATTTTACAGCTTAACAATACATAAAAGTACCACATGTTTCTGAAAACATTTGAGGCAAGAATTAAGCAATGCAGTCACAGAATGTTGACTCATATTAATCAGCGCTGCTTAGTTTGATAATCTGACCGCAGTTTAGGAGAAGTGACTAACAGCTGCGTCAGAGACTCTTCATTTGATAAGGCCATTAGAAGTACCACAAGGTAATAGAGTAGACAGAGGATTATTATTATTAGTGATATTTACAGATTATCTTATTTAATTCTGTATCAACATAGAGACAGTTTCAGCAGATAGAAGTTACCAGTTACAGCTTTAAAGCGCATTTGCTGTTTCCACGGTAACAGGTGTCACTAAATCACCCAGGACTAAAATCTTGAGGATTCTTTGCTCTTGCTTCTTCTCAGGTAAAGAATGAGCCAACAAGCTCAACACATAAATGCTTAATAGAGGGGGGGGGGTTACATTACAGTGTTACCTTTGTGTCTTTGATGTTATTGGTGATAGCTACACCAAAGCTATTTCGCGAGGAGGCTCAGAAGAGTCACGTCTTTTCGCAGGTTATCAGTCTTCATCAAGTTTAAATGCATAAGCTTAACACCGCTGACCTTCCCACAGCTAATGACCCTTGTTATCACACGGGCTCCACACCAGCACTTTTACACCAGGGAGACAGTATAAACAACAGCCTCGGTTGACCGGTCTTCAGTCACAGCTCCATAATGGCAGTTACCTTGGCACAGTGATATCCGTCATCATCACCCAGCATTAATTTATCATAAGGGATGAGGCATTAGAAACTGCAGAGGGACAAAGCACAGCAGAGCAGTGACAGGGGCTCCCTCTGGTGTGATGAAACAACACTGGGAGCTCCATGCTGTGATGGGCAAAATAGTATGTATGTCACAGATGTGACAAATTATGTTTGGGGAAATTGAACAGTGTTTCAAAGGAGATTGCGAGAAAATGATAGTAATTTGAGACTTTGTGAAAGTTGTGTTGGCACTTGCTGAACTATATCTGTTTGTTTGTTTGTCTTGCTATCTATGTATTTGTCTGTTTCTCTGATTCTTTGGCACACAGTGGTACATCTAATCAACAGGATCTTGCATAGAGCACAAATGAATGATGCAAAACGTACAGAAAACAATCAGGGCTGTAGCTTCCACTGACAACACTGATCACATGCCCTATTTTACTCTGTGAACCTGCACCTTAACACATTTATAAGCTGATTACAGTCATTTTAGACAGTGTATTTAAATTTGACTGCTTTTAGGCTAATTAAATAAATAATGGATTCAGTATTTCTCCACCAGAATTTGATTCCTGGTGCATGAAGATGCTTTGAATCATTTCAACGCAGATATTAAGAAATAAAGTAAAGGGACTTTGTTTTACGGGTTTGCAATTTCCTAGGAGGTTTCCTGATGAGAACTACATACCGATTAATGGAAAATTAAAAAAAAACTTCTGAGACAATTTATCAGAAGTTAAGTTACATCTGGCATGACGCAACCTTAGAAATAAAAAACACATATTTATAACAGAATTTAACTTTTTTTTTTTTGCGTAAAAACCATGTCAGACTTGAGTTATTATTCCATGCCGAATATTTCTATATATCTTTAAACATCATTAAATATGTGAGAGACTTTCTTTTTGGTGGTGATAGGGGACTCTGACTCCTAACGAGCAGTAATTCTGCCCTGTAAACAATACCATAGAAATTCACCGTCAGTATTTAGTAAGAGTAGCCATGTTGCAGGTGTAAAAGATGAATGTTTAGTAATCAGTAAAACTGGAGTTTAATGAAAAGGGACACGATTCCCCAGCATTGCAGAACATGAACAACCTGCAGAGACTTTTCACAGTCACCGTGAGACTCTGCAAACAGGCTTCAGTTTACAGTAAGCAGCATGTTAACAGTAACCGCGGTAGGTTCGCAGACTGTTCCATAGGGGGCTGTGATGAAGAGGCACTGTATCCCACAGGAAGGGTTTCAGAGCAGATGGTTGCCTGGGTGTGCAGGCTCGGTGGCAATCCTTCCTGCCCCCCCTTTTTTTTTTGTGTGTCACCCTGGCATCACGCAGCTCCTTCGTGGAGGGCAGCTGACAGCCATTCACCCACTCATCAGCGCAGACACCATGTTGAAGTGTGTCCTTGGTGTAGGAGGAGGCAGATTAGAACCAGATTGTGGTGGAGGATTTGAGGATGTTTTCAATCACTGATTTGTAAAAATGGAGCAGGACTGGACAGGAGCAGGAATGCTAGATTTTCCCAGATGATGTATGAAGAGTGCAAGAGATTTTGGTTATGGTGTAGCAACCCTGTCACCATACAAGAAAGCTGATATTGGACAATTCTGCAAAATCCTGGATTACATTCAGTGAGAATTTTGTTAAAACTGAAAGTACAGTTACACAACACACCCCTCAACAGTCTGTCCTGCAAAACTCCCCATTATGTGTTTCATTGCTGTTTGTTTACGTCCAGTGCCAACGTTTTTTACATTCTCACTTTCAGCCACATTTGCGTATGGCACCTAGCTTGGTTAACGTCAGGGAAAGGTTTTTTTTTTTATAGCAAACAAGCAATGCACTCTGGTGTCTTTCCTGAAAGTCAGACATGCTACACGCCCACCCACCATCCCAACTTCCACACCAAATGTGACATGTAAAATTGTTTACTATGGATGTAATTCTTTGAGGTACTGAGCCGGCTGTAGCCCAGTGATCATTCTGGGAGCTATTTTAGATTTAGTGTTAGTCTTAAGACAAAATGCTAATCATTTTTAATCGCATTTTAGTCATTTTTTCCTTCATAGGCTCAGTCAACGATAGCTTAAAACATTTTAGTTCAGTTTCAGTTGAGGAACAGTAATCACATTTTAATCAGCTTTGAGTCATTACTTTTGGTCAGAATGTTTTTGCTCCTTAAACTAATTCGATTAGGCTAATACGGGTGTCAGAAATTGGACAGATTGTATCAAGTTTTGAAATTTAATTTAGTCATTTTTTCCTACAACAAATAATTTCTACATACTGACAAACTTGCAATTCTCCAGCAGAAGTTTTGACAGGTTTAAAAGATGATTTCCGTTCTGAGCTCATACACCATTGAAAAATAATTGCAAGCGCAGCCGTTGTTGATTTCCTAGTTGAAAACATTTTTCTAATACATTTCATAAATAAATTCATCATTTTCTTCCCCTCTTTTCTCATTTTGAATGTGTGACAGCACCACTTACATTTTTAGTACTGTCTCTTCTTGTCAGCAAAAACAAAGCATGCATTTTGTCATCGTTTATATTATTAAAGATCTTTTTTAACCTCATCAGTGTCTTGTCTTCATCATGGAAAAAAAAGTTTGTTGGCAAACATTTTTGTCACAATTTTCGGCAAAGAAATTACCACTGGTGTAGCCAGACATCTGTTCTGTCAAGCTCAGAAAAGTTTGGTCAAAGTCTGTTCAAAACTTATCAGGAAAATTATTAATTATTGTTTCTGTTGAAGCCATTTGTTTAAGGGCCCATCTCCAGAAACTGCAACTCATGCTGGCTTTTGGTAAAATTCAAACAAATTCTTTTCCATTTTGTAGTTTGATGTATCCACTCCCTTCTAATTTACACTTTTAGCTGTCATTCTTCAGAAGTTTTACAAACCTGACGTCTGACTACCCCTGTAGGAATTCAAGTTATTCGTCTTATTTGGGATTCAGCCACTAATGATCAAGGGTTATTGACCAGACTGATTGATTTAAAGGACAATAATCCAACAGTCTCAGCAGATTTGATCGTTATCTCCATGTTGCTGGCAGAGTCGTGTCGGCGCTCCACATGTAGATCTGTCTCGATCACATTGTGCCGCCACCTGTTTCCTTGTCCTCTCCAGACATTTCCTTTGCGTCGTGTCATACTTCCTCTTCCTGTTCTTATCATCCTTCCAAATCCAGTTCTTACTCCTCGTCACTATCTTTTTCCTCCCTCTGCAACCCTTTTGAAGACACCACATGTCTGAACACTTATAAAAACCACAGGCAGACACACACCAATGTACGAGCATCTTGACCTGTGCAACAGTTACACAGCTCACCCTGGATGCCGGTGTAAAAGACATTATTAGCTCAGCCAGTGTTGATGTTTGCTGTTACTACAACATGAAAAACTCTCTCTACTTCTGTCTCGCTCTGTTTTCCTCTCTCCTCCTCGCTGGTTTCTAATGTATTCTACCCCTTTGGTGGCCTCTAGCCAGCCTCGCTCTTATGTTCTTTAACAATGGAGAGGGAGGAGGTCACTTGATGCCTCTCCTAAGCTCGACTCTGCTCCCTTTTGCTCTCCTCATATTCCCTAAAATGCTGTTTTCCCATTTCTCCTTTCTTCTGCTTTTCTCTCCTCTTTTCTGTCTGCTCCCCTCCCCTTTCGTCTTCTCCCCAGCCCTCTGGGTGAGGTTGTCCTACCAGGATGTAACTAAGCTCTCTCTTTCTCTTTCACCGTCTCTCTTTCTCTCTCAGCAGAAAAAAAAAAAGAGCTGATACAAGGCACATTGCAGCGGGCAGGTTCTTCAGAGGACGATGTGACTCTTGAACATAGGAAAAAATGTCAGGAATGTGCTGTCCGTTGAGGGCATTGAGGGTTGCAAATACATATGTAGCGCTATACAAGCAACACACAAAGAGAACGACTACACTACATGACCGAAAGCATGTGGACACCCAGATATTACATCCATATGTGATTGCTGAAGATCTCATTCCAAAACCATGAAATAGCAGCTGAAATATCCTCCAATCTTCTGTGAAGGCTTTCCACAAGATTTTGGAACCTGGCTGTAGGGATTAGCTCCCATCCAGCCACAAGAGCATTAGTGAGGTTGGACGCCGATGTTGGGCGATAAGGCCTGGCTCGCATTTGGTGTGTGAAAGGGGTTAGGTCAGGACTCTGTGTAGGACAGCCAAGTTCTTCACAGTCCAGTATCCCTTGGAATTATGTTCATACTGGATGATTCTGTATGTAATGATTCATGTGTAATACCAACATTCAGTGCCAGCGCGGAAAGTAGTAGCCCCTTATGTCACGAGGTGCAAGTGAAGGTGGGTTATGATTAGGGGTGTAAATCACCAGTTTTATCATGAGAATGATACGATATTTGCTGACATTACAAAGTCTGCCACAATACAATTTAGATTCGATGCGATTCAGGGGCCTATATGCTCATATATCACAATCTGTTACAAAAACCTGCCACCTCTTTCCTTTTTAATTTTGGCCATAAAAGATAAAAAACAACACATAAATAATGTAAATGACTGTATCTGTAAGTAAAGTTTACTTTAAACTGACTCCACTAACACCCATAACACAGCATATGGGATAAGCTAACCTTCAGAGAGTCTATCTGGCTTAAAGCCCAGACAACAAACTTCTTCCAACAGCCAGAAAACATGTACTAGCAACTACATTGTTTAACAGAAGTATCAAATTCATTCTAGTCACCCTTTATTAGCTTTAGCGTGCTTACACTGCATAAATTAGCCTAGCAGCTAGCGGACTTTTTTCCTCCACTCATAGCTTAACAAATTAGTTTTTTAGCCAAACATTGTTGAAACAGAGCAGCTAATGTTGCTACAGTCAGAAGTTAGCAAAGTGAGACACCTGTCCAGGTGGGTAACATTAGAGTTGAGTGTTATCTCGTAACAGTATTGTTTACATGCGCCATGTGCTGTCTGTTGACATGTATTTCCTCTGAAATCCAAATTATGTCCGTGTAAATAACGTTATCCTCATCGTCTTTCTCTTCTCTCCACCTCTTTTCTGCTGCTGTTTGACGGTGACAGAGACTTTCAAAATAAAAGCATATCCTAAAGATGACAATATGGATTGATGTTTTCACTTTGACTCGATGACACTGGATCGTTGATCTTTGAATCGATATATTGATCCAGATCAATGGATTGTTACACCCCTAGTTATGATAGAAAAGAAGTAGTTCGTACAATCTCATTGGAAGGTTAAATTGTTTCTACCTGTTCAAAATGACGGGTGAAAAACTGGCTGTCATAGAGAGGGACAAGACTTGATGATTTTTGAATCAGGGCCTTATGAATGACGTTATGTGTTTAGTGTAGAGTTACTTTGGTTAGTTTTAGGAAATGAAACATGGTGACAACATACCTTTAAAATAACACTGGTCTCTTGAGGGAAGTTTCTCTGTTGTTTGACCCACCCACTACCCCAATCTGCCTGCTTACAGAGGTTGCTTCCATTTTTACTTCCCTCAGTGCATTAGTCATGTGATCACAGCCTCCTGTAATACATGCCATACACAAATATCTGACTCATAATTACGTGTTGTGATACCTGTGGATTTTGGTGCATTACTTTTTGTAGGAAAACTTACCTAGTTCCTAAGAACAGGCTGAAGTGAAACATAGTGAACATAATTATGTCACAAATGAAAGAAGGGAGCCAGAGAGAGAGAAGTTCAAGCCCAGCTTACTTTGTCCACGCAGTTGGCCAGTTGCTGTGTAAAGTGGGTGTTAATGTTGCATTTTTGGTTTCTGGAATGTTACAGAAATTGTTGAGTGTTGGAAAATTGGCTTTCTTAACCTGCCAACAAGCAGTTCAGATGCAGCATACCGGCCCCCTAAGGGTGTGGAGGTTGCAGGCAGGTGTGGACAGGCATGTAGGCCTAACCAGGTTTCCTAACTGTGGAGAGGTTTATTTGCCAAAACCACAGTCTTCCTCCAACGTATACCTTAGAAAAAAAGGATTTTAAAAATGCCAAACTCAGAAAACCATTACTTTATGGACCTTGCTTTGGGCACAAGGGTATTGTAATGTTGGAACATCAAAGGGCCTACAAGGTCTGAAATATTCTGTTGTCTAAAATATCATTGTATGCTTTAAGATTTACCTTAGTTGAACTTAAAGTCTCAGCAAAAACTATGAAAAACAGTCCTTCAGGTAGCTGAATAAATTTAAATATTTCATTCTACCTGTAAGTAAAGTTTTCAGTTAATCATGATCAGAATTTTTGCTGCTCAGCCTCCTTCCTTCCACCTCTTTTTATAAGATCCATGGGAGCGGCATCAGGAGCCAGCAGCTACTGCAGCATCATACGCTGTATGTGGAGTCAGCAGAGGAACTTGCCATCAGGTCCTGATCGACCTCCCCTCAACCCCTCCGCCCCTCCATCCCTCCATCCCGGTCCTGGACCCTGCTGGCGGCCATGATGAATGATTCATCCTCCCAGCAAAAACAGCTGACTCATCGCTGCATTTCAGCTCCATATTTCCAAAGTGGGCAGGAGCTAAATGGCTTTACCAATAGCCTTGCCTTCTCACCAGCTACAGCTACCTTCTTGTTCTGATGCTGATGATGCAAAAGAGGGAAATACTGTATTGAAATGTAGTGCTGCACTTTGAGTAGAAGCCATAAAGGCCTATTTATCTCTCCGGGCTGCAGCTAATTACAGTGTAGTGTGGTCAGTGGCGGACTCAAGCTGTCTGAGGGGCAGGGGTGAAACAAATAGAAAGGGCACCAGCTGCATGCAGTGGGACACCAATGTGCAGACAGTTTTGTAGTTTCATAGCATGCAGGGCTCTGCATCATGATTTTTTTCATATGAAGGCCATCCTAGAGGACACTGCATTACATATCCTTCATTTATGGGCACCCATTAGTGCAATGCATCTCGTTTTCTTCACTGGAAGGGGACACCAGAGGGCACTTTATCCAACCTGATCTCACAGAAAGACATGAAATGACCATGACCTCTTAACATCACATTATGTGGTGGTGGCATGGTAAGGTTTGGGCACCAAAACTACTTGGTAAGGTTTAGAAAAAATTGTTGTTTTGGTCAAAAGAAGATACATTTCTTACGTATGGGATGTGATGTAAGTTATGTACGTACATAGGCCATGGCTCACAACGTAGAGTGGGTTGTTCACCAATGAGAAGATCAGCGGTTTTACCCCTGACTCCTCCTGTCTGCATGTCTCTGTATCCTTGAGCAAAATACTGAACCCCAAATCACTCCCGATGGCTGTTCCGTTGGTGTGTGAGTAGCAGTAGCAGATGGCACCTTGTGCGGTAGCCTTGGCCACCATTGTATGACTGTGTGTGAATGGGTGAATGTGACTCGTAGTGTAAAAAGCACTTTAAGCGCTCCAAAGACTAGAAAGGCGTTATACAAGTGCAGGTCCATGCAGTATATAAATTAAGATAACCTCATACTGATTTTTGGTTTCACACAAGACACCAATAATGGTCACGTGGGTGAAAGTCCTGTGTTTATTTGACCCATCCACCTCCCCAGCCTTTTTCTTATGCATACTTTCTGGCACTTTATACAATCTTTGGGGTCATAATTTTAATTTCCACTTATTGCATGACTTTATTGAACCAGGGAATTTGTGTGTTTATCCTGGGAAAGGATCCTTCATGACTTTTCGTGGTGCCAGCACGTAATTTAACACATTATATGCCACCACCATGTAATGCTGTGTTAAAGGTCCAGTGTGTAGGATTTACTGGCATCTAGCGGTCAGGTTGCAGAGCTGAAACTTTTCCTGTGAAGGAGACATACCTGGCCAACATAAAAACACAAATGGCCCTGTTTAGAGCCAGTGTTTGGTTTGTCTGTTCTAGGCTACTGTAGAACAACATAGCAGACTCCGTGGAAGAGAACCTGCTCCATATGTACTGCCGATATAAATGGCTCATAAAACACAATGATTCTTATTTTCAGGTGAACTAATGAAAACATAGTTATGAATATTGTATACCATTTCTGCCAATAAATGCTCCTAACTTTTACACACAGGACCTTTAAGAGGTCGTGGTCAATTCACATTTTTCTCTGGGACCAGGCTGCTTTATCACATCTTCACTGGAAGGGCACTCTAAGAGGCACTTTATCATGTTTTATCTGTCACCACTTATTAAATGGTCATCTTAAAAGCCACTGTCGCTAAATCGTCAAAAATCTGACTGGAGTCAATGTCTGTCTCTTTGAAGATATTGGATTTGAGGAGTTGGTGCCCACAAATATTCACAAACAGTCACAGTGTGACATTCTGAGATGAAGGACATTTTAGTTCTGCTCTGCTGCAGTGAGCTAATGGTCAATAACAGATTCATTTTCATCACACTACAGTACGTGAATGCAGTGTGTGTGTGTTTGGGCTGCGTGTTTGTGTGTGTCCTTCACTTCCTTCTCCGGCAGTTATTATGGACATTTGAAATTCTGTACCAGCTTCTAGATCGAGCGGGGGGATTACTCATCTGCCTCAGATATTGTGCTCCTTGGTGGTGCTTGGCTTTGCGGCTGACTTAATGAGAGTGGAAGGCTTTGTTGTTGTGAATTTCTCTATTCATCCAAAAGAGGAGGAAAGGTGCTCCACTGAGGAGAAAGGGAAAAAAAAATAAGGTAGCTACTCTCAGCTGCTTTTCTCGGTGAAAAGGAATGACAACTAATACCTGAGGGCACTTCCTTATCTCCAGCCTGTCAACACAGACAGGCCATATCATTCAACGGGAGCTTTACTCAATGGGAAAAAGCCATCCACCAATGGGAATAAGCCCTTTCTTGAAAACAGTGGTGCTCTATCTCTTACTGTGACTCTGTAACCTTTATCATACAGTGTTTATGGAAGAATGGTTCCTCACTCTGCCAAATACTGAGACTTTCTTTCATTTCCTGATTTCAAAGCAAGGCTGTGATGTTCTCGGCTTAGAGGAAACAGGATGAGGTGAGGAGGCAGGAAGTGCATTGTGGGACAAAGATGAGATTATGGGGTGAGGAGAGAAGATCAGGTTGAGATTCAAAAGATGTGCTGACCGCAGGTGGTGTTATTAATGTGCGAATGTCTGTGAGAACGTTGCTCTCTCAGACATTTTTCTTGAGCCGTGTTCAAGGATCACAATTTAAACGATGATGCAATTTTAAAGCTCTGCTCTGATTTCCTGGTGTTTTTGTACAAAGGTGAAAAAATAGAGGAGCACCTTCACTCGATGAGATGAAAGCAGCTTAAAAAACTACATGTAAGACAGATGCATGATGTCACAAGGCTCAAACGGTAACATACTGTCTTGTGAAAATGTAGGTTACTTAAAGTGACAATCTTGAAGCTTTTGGTTCAAGTTAATTTGGCGACAGCTGTAGTTACTGGTGTCAACAGCAAATGCAGTTTAATACTACGGGTCACAGGGCTCTGGAGGCAGCAAAACACACTGTTGGTTTAATAAATAAGTAAAAAAATAATTAGCTTTTTTCCATGATTCTATGAGCAACTGGGATTGTGCCGCTGCACACAGCATGGGTCTGTTGAAACCAGGGCACAGTAAAAGGAGTTGGTTGCCTCGCTATTGGAGAGGTGCAGCCTGTTGTCTGCAGTTCTTTATCTAACAGCTTGCTGTGGCTGCTTCTTCTATTGCATTACTGCCTGCAATACTTCAAACTGATCCGCTGTCAATTAACGCCAAAATGACCATTGTCTTGTTTTATAGATATATTTTTTAAGAATGATAGCTATAAGTGCAAAGCTTACTGAAAAACACTTTGCATTTTTCTGGGATTGCTTCATAATAAAATTCAATGAGCATTTATTTATCAATTACTCGCCCATTATTGTGTTAAATTTGTGAAGAAAACCTTGTACTGCTTGCATGCCTCCGGTGAACAAAGAATCCAAAAACTTTTCTTGATGAGTTGAAGTCATAGGCAACCATGTTAAACAGCAGCAAAACTAAATCAAATAATCCGTCTTTGGACTGTGAGGAAGCCGGAGTACCCTGAGAAAACCCACACTGACACAGGAGAACATGCAAACTCTTCACAGAAGGGCTCCCCCCACCCCAGCAACACTTCTAACCACTGCCGCCACTGAAATTTATGTATCTATGTATCTATGCTCTCTTCAAACCAGACTCTATTGAAAAAAACAGTAATTTTACCCCACTAAACATGGGAGCTGCTGATCTACCACTGCCTTGATCGGCTGATTTAATTGTGTAATTGTATGACTTAAGTGTTTTAAAGGATAAGTCCAGTATTTTGCACTTTGAGCCCCATTCCTAGGTTGTTTATGATGAAATAGAGTGGTTAAGACCAAAATGTTGACGATTGCTCCTCTGACAATTTGGCGAGAATTTGGCCGTCCCTTGCCTGGCTTAACAAGGCTGTCTATGGCCATGTGTAAATCTGTCCTAAAACCACCTTAAACGTTCGTTTTCAAAGCCATGAAACTCACTGAGTGGTCAGTGGTGTTCGTTGATGTTCCGACATAAAAATCGTAGCAAACTGTGGTTTCCATCCGTGTTTTCGCTTTTCATCTCGATTGTGGAACTATTTTTTCAGCTGCCTCACACCCGTATGTAAACTTCCGCTTGATCGTTGGTTTGACCCTGAAGCGTTATACACTCCAGCCCACATGATGGCGATAATGCTCCTTTACGTGAGTGTCGCCAGCTGGCAGGAAACCATTGGAATGTAATGGGACACAGAAAGAAGCAGAAGAAGAAGGTTGGCGTTGTGTTCAAAGGCATCGTACTGCGAAGGTTGTTTACAAGCGAGTAATAATGGGCAAGTTTTGTGTGGTCAGCGACTGCAGGAGAATTCCTCCGAAGAGGAGGAGCGCACACAGCACCGTCGAGCCGGCACTTTCGCTGAGCTAAAAGACTACAATGACTACAACCTTGTCGTAAACAACCCCCTTTTCGTCTCGGTGGCGGATTACTACTAACAGACAATGGGGCTTCCTATAGACAACGAATGGATTAGACAAAACGTCAAATAAATCATCATGGAAACCACAGTTTGCTACGATTTTTATGTCGGAACATCAACGAACACCACTGACCACTCGGTGAGTTTCATGGCTTTGAAAACAAATGTTTAAGGTGGTTTTAGGACAGATTTACACATGGCCATAGAAAGCATTGTTAAGCCAGGCAGGGGAAAGCCAAATTCTCTCAAATTCTCAGAGAAGGAGCAATCGTCAAGATTTTGGTCTGAACCACGCTATTTCATCATAAACAACCAGGAATGGGGCTCAAAGTGCAAAATAACAGCCTTCTCCTTTAAACGGTTAGTTCAGACTCACCAAACTGACACAGTAACACAAACTACAGATTGAGGCAGTGGTAGACCAGCAGCTTTTGTGTTCAGAGTGTGAGAGTTTGTTAACAGATGATTTGATTTAGTTTTGCTGTTTTTAAGCGCGGTCTCCTATGACTTTAATTCATCAAGAATTGTCTTCAGTTTTTAAATTCTTTTTGAACCAGAGACATGTGAGAAAAACAGTTTTCCTCATGAATTCAGCATAACCCAGGTGAGTGATTGATATACAAATAGTCACTTGAGGGGTGAAGTTCTCCTTTAACAGGTATTTATTTGAATTATTGAATAAAACTCTTCAAAATTAGTACTTCTAAAGAATGAAATGATGTGACAACAAAATGCAAATTGTAATTTTCTCTGGGGAAGCTGGGTAAAGAAAACATTTCATGCAACCCCAGAACTAAACCACCAAAACCAGATCCTGCGCATACCCACTGAAACCACATCCGTCTAAGCTATAGAGAAAAGTTCTTCACACGCACTGTGGGAATTGACATAGATGAAACTCACTCAAAATAGACATGTTGTTTGGAGACCCACCTTTAAAGAAACAGCGCCCAGTGCTACTGAGCTCTGGCAATTTCCTGATGAAAGACAACCGTCCAGAGACACCCCCCACCCCTTATACACACACACACGCACACACACAAAAGTGTCTCTCAAGAAGAAATCGATGACCTTCTGTGGGAGGTGGCGATATGCCACAATCGACTACACAGCCCACTAAATAAGCAGCCACTGGCAGATGATGTTAAATGAGGGTGGGAGGAGATAACACATTTGGTCACAGCGTTGCTCTGGTCCCTTGAGAGTGCAGGAAATGATTCAAAGATATGAGGTGAAAAGCCAAACAGTCATAAGTGTCCTTCCTCTATTGGACAGATTTATGCATAAAAAAAGGTCTTTCATATTCATGACTGACTGAGAGATGGACATTGCCATTTATTTGGGAAGCCAAAAAGAAAAACTTGCAACACTTTTCTTTGTTGTTTGTATTTTTTTAAAATATTTTTATTTCAAGTTTGAAGCTTTGTGTTGTGTAGAATAAAAAAAAAACATACCACGCAAAAATCTGAGACATTCAGAATATATAAATTTTATGTTTCGCACACCTACAGAAATACCTTTACCGTTTTACCTTTTTCCCCTCTGATACGCTCATTCTAAGTTCTCCCCGGTAACACTACACGTCTATATGTCTGATAATGACAGTGATGATGAAGTATTGAGGACCTGTAGTCTCCAGAGCTCTGAGTGGCTCACATCCACTTCCATCTCTCTCTGATGTGATTGGTCGCTGAGTTAATTGTGGAGGTCATGGATGGATGGGGAATTGAACCTCTTCCTTGGAGACCACAAAAACTAGATCACTCAGAAGGAGATGGCATCATTAAAAGTAAACTATTGCTATAATAATTGCGACCATTTCTTTGTTCTTTGCAGACGATCGTACAGTGATTAAAATTTCAATGAATGATATCAACCTTAATCCAGTGATCGGAGGGTGGAAAGAAGTGCTGGTATTTTAGGTATTCCTAAGTTTTGTCAGCTTTGTTAAGTGATCCCCACAGCATATACAGGGCTTTGGTGGAACATACAAAACACTGTTAGAGAATCAACAAGTGCCTACATCTGTAAGGAGCAAATGCAGATTCTATGGATGGTCCTGCACTTAAACACAGCTGTATTGTTGTTATTAGCAGTCATTTGTATGTACTTCTTTGGAACACTGTGGTCATTTGAACCATTTATAGATGTTATTGATAGTTCTGTGTTGTGATGAATTTGGTGGTTTTGTATCAAGATCAGCTGCTTTTGTTTCATTAATTTATTATTTTTCATTTGGTTCTTGCTTTCGTGATTATAATAATATTTTATTTGGACTTTTTTTTTTTGTTTTGCATAGATCCCAGGAAGAACCTAATGGGGATACAATTAGACAAACCAATACACCCGAAGAGAGCAAACAGTCCCGTTCATATTAATGGCATTATATAGAGAAGAAAGCAATACAGTTTTGTTTTATTTACAGTAATGATTTCTGTGTTTTTCAGGTTTTAAGTAGCCTGGGCAGATTACATCATGTGCTTCAAGCACCACTCAGGAGTTAGGAGCATTTGAATGAAAATGTAATGGAAGGCGTCATGACTATGCAAGATGTTCCCAAAAAACAACATATAGAGGCAATCCCTCTCAGTGATCACTTAGGGTGCTTTCAGGCCTAGAGTTTGCTTTGGTCCAAATCATGGACTAAATTTGTCACGAAGTTGAGAAAGCTGCTGTTGATTGGTCAGTATTTTCCATGCGGGAAAAATCCAGGAAGTAAAGAAAACGAAGAAGAAGAGTACACTTGCAAGATAAATGCAACACTTTCTAATGTCACAATGGAGGGACAACTACGCAGGTTGATTTTAGCGCTGCTCATCGTGGGCTATATTGATCATTTTAGGCAAACCATACAGTTTGAACATGGTGTGGCTCCAACTAGAAAACAATGTTTTGATTCATTAAATGCGCCAAATGTACGTACAGGAGGAGGCACACATTAATAATCCTCCGGGACTGTAACTTGCTCATGCTTTTGAAATCCAAACAATGCGCAATGTGACTGCAATTGGTTCGGATCGAGGTCGGAACACGTTCTCACCACAAATGAACCGCAACAGTGTTTGCAACTGGACCAAGACCACCTCTTCAAGAAAGTCTAGTTGTTTTAGTGCGCACCTGAGTGCGATTGCTGTGTTCACACCTGCCCAAACAAACCACACTTAGGGGGCAAATGAACTTGAGTTTGATTGAACCAAACCACCCTTAAAATTCACTGGAAGTGGATAAAGGTTATAAAGGTACAACAGACAGCATGTTACTATTCTATCTACTTGACGTGAACATTAACATTGTATTTGAGATGAGTTAAAGTCACTTAAATATATAAATTCCACTGTAAAGTCTCTCCCCCTGACCAGATACTTTTTAAATACCCGTTAAGGATTCATTATATGTCACTGACTTCCATTTATTTGATCCTACCCAGACAGACTAGGTTTAATGCAGTTTTTGCCTGCATATCTGCCTCTATATTGATGCCAGGGAGAGCACCAAGATGAAGAGTTCCTCCAGACACACGAGCACAAAACTGTTCCCGAGATAGTCAAGATTAATGATTGAAAACAAGTGGGCGAAACTGAGAAATAACAACTATAAATACTGATGCTTTAGAGAGCTGGGATCAGGCTGGAGCCTTGCACATCAATAAGAGCTGCTTTGCTCTACCTTTACCTCATTGTCTATGCAGCAAAAAGGAAAGTGAACATTTTTTTTGCACTGCTTTGAGACTATGAATGTGAGTCATTGTGAAGGTTGAATTCAAAGGTTACAGCACCTGACATTTGTCCAAGTGGTAATTTTTAATTCGAAGCACATCAGATATTTATTGAGGGCTGTAAGGCTTAATATGAAGTGCTGACCTCCGTTCCTTTATGGCCATTCAAAGGACGAGCTGTAGATCCATTTAGCACTTCACAACAATGGTTTTAACCACCAGACCATTCTGTTCATTATGTATGATTTCCCAGTAGGAAAAAAGCTTATATTTTAAGGAAGGTCTTTCCTTTTTTTGTACCTAGAATAGACATGTCTGTGTTCTTTGTCTGATAGGGTTAAAACTGACCTGAAGATCTCAGGTTTCTGTGTCCTCTGAGGTTGGAGATGTTGGAGGCTTTGCAGCTGAGTTTTGGGTGTGTGGAGCTCCATCACTGTGAGTCTGAGTGCTTGTTTTTAGACTCACAGTGATGTCTGTATGAACATTTTTCTTACCTTGACAGCATTCAGTACATGCAAGCACACATTCCTGGTGGATTATTTTGTTACGTCAAAGCCGTATTTCTCCTGTTTATCTTGCAATCGTTGTGACAGAGACCTTTGCATTCTTTTAATGCAGGCCTGTGTTCCATCAGAAAACTCACCAAGGTAAGAAATAGTCTCAGTGCGCCGTCCTTGGTCAAGCTCAACTAAATCTGGATTTATGGTCGGCACAAGGGATTGAAGGTAGCCCCACCGCAGATACCTGAGGTTTTTATTTATAGTTCAACATCAGGTTGCAGCACTAGACGGATAGGCGGATGCACCATACACAATCTGGCCGTTTTGTGCTTTAATTATAATCCCCATAGTAACTGTATTTCCCTTCTTTCAGTACTTTGTGATACAAGCAAAGAGGGGAGGATCCACCCTGTTTCCTTACTGAATATGAGACTAGTCCTTTCAATTGCCATATTTTCATTGTTTCATTCCTTGTGATTGAGAGCAGGGGTCGCTGTGAGCACAAGGTTTTTCGTGGAAATGGCTTTGAAAGATTTCTGTTTCTGAAAAGTAGAAGACAACTGAGCCTTTTTTTCAACTCTCCTAATGTTTTCTTTACTCTCAACAATCCGCACCAGCTTCAGAAACTTCAGATATTAAAGACAAGCAGCACAAAATAAACTGTTTGTGCATGCACCATGTGGAAGCCACCACTGATGGAGCCCTGAGCATGTCTTCACCCCCAAAATGACCATTTGTATATCAGTTACTCACCTTGCTCTATGTTGAATTCACGTAGAAATCTTTCTGGCATGCCTTTGGTGAATAACGAATCAAAAAATTAAAACGTTTTTAATGGAATTAAATCTGATGGTTTTTCCCATCACTCTTTAAACACATTAGTTTGTTATTTACACAGGTTACTTTAATTTATGGTCAACCATACCTAAACAATTCACATCACACAGTTAGTTTGATTTAGAGTCTATTCATTTGCTTTTAACCTTACTTTGTCTAATTTAACTGCACACATTTTAGCATCGTGGGGTTACACAGGCAAATTGTTTGATATTAATTATCTGTTTTCTTTGTCTTTGGATGCCGTGGTTGTTTGGGGAGGTCCCTTCCTGGTGGAGCAAAAGGTGCAGCTGAGGGCTGAGGACTCTTAAATCCTAGAACCAACTCACTGGACCAAACCATATGCTGCTATGTCATGGGAAGGATTTTGGTTCAGTTAGTTTTGCTTTGTTTAGTTGTAGTTGCCGTCCATTTTGGTTACCCCTGGTGTATTAGTGGTTAGGCCAACCTACTACATATGCTCTCTCGGGTGTCATTTTGACAGCTCCGTTTGTTCAGTTAACACCTTGTTTGGTTATTATGTTAAGTATAGTTATGTTATGTTGACATCTTGTAAATAAAAAAACCACGGTTTTGTCAACAACTGCTGCGTCCTTGTTGCTGCACTGCTTGGTCCCTAACAAAGTCATAGGGGTCCATGCTTAACAACAGCAAAACTATACCAAAACATCCGTTCACAAACTCTCGCACGACTCATGCAGCGTAGACCGTGTCTCATTTTGCCAGTGTAACGCTCAATACTTCCTAAACACATGGATTTTTGCTAAAACTTTAGTTTTAAAACTGAAAGTGAAGCTTATCTAGGCGCTCTTCAAGCCATACTCCAATGCCAAAACAATCAGTTTTACCTCAGTGAAAACAGGAACTGCTGATCTACCGCTGCCGCTATCAGTTAGTTTGTTTGTGTTATTGTGTGACTTTGGTTAATCAATACTAACCCTTTAAAACACCATAGTGACTCAATTACACCAACTACACAAACTAATCGAGGCAGTGATGGATCAGCAGCTCCTGTGTTCAGCCAGGTAAAATTACCGTTTTTGTCGATGGAGTCTGGCTTTGAAGAGAGCATAGATAAGTTTCATTTTTAGTTCAGTTCCGTGTTGGAAAGGGCTGTCTGTTTGGGAAGTACTGAGCATACGACTGGATAAATGAGACTTGGATTATACCACATGAGTTGAGTGAGGGTTTGCAAACTGATGTTATGACATAGTTTTGTTGTTTTTAATTGTGGCCCCCTATGACTTAAGTTCATCAAGGATTTTCTCCATTTTTGGATTCTTCATTCACCTAAAGCACACAAGAGAAACATTCTTCTTAATAATTTCAACATAATGCAATATAGCAATGATCATTTGGGGGCTGAAGTATTTGTTTAATGCAGAAGTATAAAGAAGGCTTCTGTTACCAACAAACAGGTCTAACTTATTAGCTGAGTAAGCATGGAGCACATTGCTTTGCAGTTGTGATACTAATCCATTTAACACTGCAGTTCCTCCAGGAAATGCTTAAAATGCTCCTCTGCTGCCTGATATGTATTAAAAGATCTTGCCAGGCCACCACACCCCATTTTGATCCTAAAATCCAACCACAACTGCAGTTGTTTCTCTCACTCTTGTCACTCCTCAACTCTGGAACATCCTCCCACAGAGTGTCAGAGAAGTGAAATAAGCACACATCTTTTAAAGGCCCATTTGTTGTCTTTGGCTTTCACTTGGATTTAAAACTTCTATTTTGTCCCTTGTGGAAGAAAAAAGCTAGAAGGAATGATAAATCATTGTTTGCTGCATGAGCGTCTGCAGTGGGTGGTCACACTGGACATCGGTAGATAACCGTGCTTTTTTAAAGAGTTGGTAGAGGTTCAAAGAATAACTGGTAAAAAAACAAGCAGCACATTGACATGACTGTACTAGATTCTCTAGTGGTGCGTTAATTTCTCTCCACCTGTCATAGTGAAAACAGGTTCTGCCAGATCTTCATCTTGTGCTGGCAGCGAAATCACAGTGTGGAGATCTGGTCTTGAAATGCAAGGCTACGCAGCAAATACAATAAACCTAAGTTCGCTAAAATCAAAACAGCTGGTAGCTATATGCAACTGTAGACATGTGTACCGCAGCAGTGACCTTGGATAGGTAGATGTTGTAGGTCAGCCCTATGACGTGGTGTTGGGCCTTTCTCTGCAGCCTTTCTCATAGTAGGACTTGCGCATTCCTTTCCAGAGGCAGGTTAGTCTCAGTGCCAGGGTAAGCTGGAGTAACAGATGGTTGCTGGAGCAAGTCTGGCCTTTCCCCTTGTCTCTCTCTCTCTCTCCCTCTCTGTCTTTCTCTTCCTCGCTCTCTCCCTCCTCACAATAACCCCACTGCTGTTCTCATGGTAACACTATCTGCCAACTCTGAAGGATTGGATTTTTACAGGACACATGAGCTCAGCACTGTACCAGCGGTGGACACTCTGCTCCCACTGTCTCTCTCCTTCCCTCCTGCACCTTCATCTTTCTTTCTGCCTCTATTGAATGTTTCATTTCTTCCTCCCCGCTGGCCCAGGATCCCTTTGTCTCCTTTATCTGTCTCCACCTCTCCTCAGCTCATCTGTCATCGCTGCTTGTTGAGTCGACGGTCCCTACTCTTCCTCCTCCTGGTTTTTCTTTCATCATCCAGAAATCCCAACCATGACTGGGCTTTATCAGTTAGTGTGTATAAATCTAACTCCAATCTAATCTCTTGCATCTGCTGCGCTATTGTTCCTATTTTCTTTGTTTCACTGTATCTTCAAACAGCTTGCCTCCACTGTATCGTGTTCTCCAGACTGTGCTGATAGTCTTATCACAAGACTGATGGTTTCATCTTGAGAGTTGATCTCTCACCTTAAAAGAATGGCAGCCATTTTGGTGTAAGGTTCTTGGCTTGGTTGTGTGTTGGTGCTGTTTTTTTGGGTGGGGTGGGGGGTTAATCAGTGATAGACACATGCACAGACCCATACAAACACACTTATTAAGGATATTAGATTTAAACAGGCACAGCATGGTGTAGGAAAGACAGCCAGCTGCTCTTTGGACCAACTTAGATT
The DNA here is from genome assembly GCA_019142605.1 of Cephalopholis sonnerati. NCBI lineage: Eukaryota > Metazoa > Chordata > Actinopteri > Perciformes > Serranidae > Cephalopholis > Cephalopholis sonnerati. The sequence continues at coordinate 14,761,192 of JAGQAX010000019.1, forward strand.
TCTGAAACAGTGGCCATCTGTGGCACACCGATTGAGGGGGTGACCACTCTGAATTCAAAACATCTACAAATCAAATGCAAGACCACACACACACACACACACGCATTCGCCCAACCCCTGCTCCATCAAAGAAGAAATTCAAATCACGACAGTTAAGAAGGGGAAGCTGGCTTTCTACGTGTCTTGCCATCTTTCCATCCACAAGGTGAGCTCGCCTTGCTCTCTCTACCTCCTCTTCCCCTCTTTCTTCCTCTGACGGTATTGTAAATGGAATGAGTCTGGTTGCATTGCTGTATTACGGTGGGATAAAGTATCAGTGCTGGTAATCTTCCGTGGATTAATGGCTTCTTCTTTATCTGCTGCGGCTGCTCCGCTCAGATGTCTGGCCGGGCCAGGAGCCTCCTGCTGGAATACTAATGACAGACAGACAGACAGCTCCAGCTCTCCCTGTCCCCAGCCCAGCCCACGGGAGCTCTGTGTGTGTGTGTGTGTGTGTGTGTGTGTGTGTGTGTGTGTGTGTGTGTGTGTGTGTTTGAGTGAAAGAAAGGGAGCACATATGTGTGAAGTGCATGTGCATGTAGATAGAGAGGGCGCACAGCAGAGACAGAGAAGGAGACTGCACGTGTTGAGAGTGTGTGTGTGTGTATGTGTGTTTTCGCCCCCAAGACCCTGTCGCCTCCTTTGTGAGGTAGTCGCTGTCCTCCTTGTCCTGGCTGACACCTGCTTTGCATACAGGAGGGGCCAAGCGGAGAGGAGGGGAGGGGCAATGATGGTGAAACGAGGGTCCCCCAGGATGTGAGGGAGAGGGACACAGAGGGGACGAAGGGAGGGAGGGAGGGAGGGAGGGAGGAGGAGATACAGCAGATTAGTAGAAGAAAATAAAGCAGGCTGATGGAGCGAAAGAAGGAACCAGAGAGAAAATTGAGAAATGAACAATGGGAAATATGAAGAGATCCCAGCAGCTGGACTACACAACCTCGCCCTTCCCCTATGAGACACTGACAGAGACCCACTCTGTAGTAAATAACCTGCTGTAGGGTGTAGTCATTGTGGCGTGGTAGCTCCACTTCCATTCCTTCAGCAAGGTCACATTTAGCCTATACAGACCCAGGGCTAAGAATATCTAGTAGGTCCTTTATGAAAAGGAAAAGGACCAACACTAAACGCCATCTGCTTCCTCGGTGAAAGAAGAAAAGAAGAGGAGGAGGAAAGGACGAGGAGGGGGAGTGACAGAAGCACACCATGTACCAACTACTGGCCATGCCTATGTGAACAGAAATACAGAGGAGAACAAAAGAAGACTGTGCGCCCCGAGCTTACCTCATTTCCAAGGTGGAACAGGAACCAGTATGAGTACTGAAGCACCAGCAGAACATCCAACCAGAGTTTAAAAATGAAACACCAACATCTGAAACTTCACAAACTGTTCTCAAGAAACGTGGCCACATTTCCATAACTTTATGAAGCCAGCAAAATACCAGAGAAGCAAATGCATGAAACTAACTGTGGAGTATCACAATCATTTCCTCTGTGCTGCTTTACTGTGTTTATTCAAATCTTTAAACATTTTAAAACTGTGGCCATGAAATTAAATGTAGCATCGACATTGTGAACACTGAAAACTATTTGGCAGAGCTTCTATCCAAAGACCTTGCATGTGTTAAAGGTCACTCCTGCACAGAGATTCATAAGAAGCACATACTGCTTCCACACGTCTTCCACTTACCTATAGACTGTACATAAAGATAGACGACACGTCTCCACTTTCTCCCACTGTACAAAAATGAAGCCAAACTTTCCTGGATACGAGTGCTGCCATCTTGTGCTGATGATGTAATTGATGTAATTTGGAGCCAGAGTCTGTGTAGTAGTGATCTCTGCGTGATCAAGGTTCCGCTCGTACACCTGACTGACTAGCGGCACTGATCACGAACACATCAAATGGCACACACAGTTGTCAATCATGACGTCAAACCCCCTTTTATAGCATCCAATAACTAATTAATATCAAACTTATCAGAAAAACACTTGATAAGATCTACCTACAACGACAGAAACCATCTTTAGAAAATATTTATTTGACGTGTACTTTGAGATTTTTGTTTAGCCTATGTCCCATCTGCTAACATTGAGGAGGCGGGGTTTATTACCTAAACTAAAGCCAGCCGCCAGGCGTGTTTTAAAAAAAGGATAACGCAGTTTAGGCCTACTGTAAACTGGTACAACTTACAGTTACAATTTTTTGGCCACTTGGGGGCAGTAGAAACAAGATGTGAGCACAGCATTGACATATTATTACCTTTTAAATTGATGTGACATGTTATTGATTTTCACATCCAGCAGACACAGAGCAAAATTGTGATTAATTTGGAGTTGTGTTTGTGGTAGGTCCCATATTTACTCTATTTTAGCTCCATTTTTGGTCTCTACCATCTCCTGAGGAAAATATCTGTCTCTTCAGCTGCTAAATGCTCCTCCTATGTTCACCAGCTAGTCTTTAACTGTTCCTGTCTGCTGGTATGTCCTGAGCAGGTATGTATGTTTGGATTTTAGTGACTTTTTTCACTGAAAACACTTGCTTGATGCAGCTGCAAATAACACCATGAGAGTGGTGAGAGTGAGCTAGTACAAAACAGCAGCAGGCCAGACAGTTAAACAATGAGCTGAAACTCTCTATAAAGCTCTGTAAAGCTGGCGGGAGAGCTGCAGATTCTGATGATAGTTATCTGTTGGTTCATCACTGTGAGCGACTTTCACATTGTCACAATGTACCCACATTGTCCTTTCAATAATAGCCACCTTAAAGGAATCCTGGACAGGCAGATGATTTTTTTTTCAAGAATGAATGTTGACTTTAGCCACACTAAATGTGAAGATCTGGCAGTGCAAGAGTATGTTAACATTCTGGAACTGAAACAAACGGCATATTTGATTTTAATTAGACTTTATTACACTTGCATACAGCAAAACATATTCCATAATAATGAAACTTGATTGAAATAATAAAAAAGTATACAGTGAATAACTATAAAAGTTATGTGCAAAGCTGCAGTGGGGGACTTTTACATATAAATGGACGTCTGTTACATTCAGGCTCTTGCCAAAGAGTTCACACAAGGCTGATTAAACCTATTGCTGCCAGGGAAAGCCCTCTCTATTTTGCTGTATACTGGAGTAAGGGTGGCAACTTTCCTGCACTGGCAAACCAGGAGTGATGCGTTTTAAGTCAACAAAACCAAGCTAAAGGGGGGCAGGAAGGAGGGAGAGACCTTAACAACGGAGCAGCATATAGGAAGAGTATGATGGAAGAGGCCTAAAGAAAAGTTTCTGGAGTGGATGCTCCAGGGAAAAAAAAAGAAACTTAAGATACAGCGAGCTTATCTGCAGGCAGACGTCATAAGCACGTCAACATTGTTTATGTAATTACTTTTACCACCAGAGGGGGGAGACAAAAGTCCCGCACTCCAGCTTTAAGCAGCGAAAACAGTACAAAATCAGCGGATTAGCCCATGTATTGTCAGCTGCAGTAGTGGCATCTAGATTAAGTTTTTCATGGCTGAAGATTTTGTCACTGTCATCATCGGAAATATAAAGACCAAGTCATAGGGCCTTAGTACAAACAGTAAAAGAGGTGCAGCTATGGCTTTGGTTCACCTGATCAATCCAGTAACAGCCCTGCAATAAATCATATATTTGTGAGGCATCATAAGTTTTTGTTGACACTGAGCCAGAGAGGTGTTTATTAAAGCTCTAAGTATATTACTATTATTGTTTTACTGAGTGGCATTTTAATACTCTGTGCTCCTCATGAATGTAAATGTGATGTACATGACCTTTATATTTTGTAAGTATAAAACAAAGTTATGTAGTATAACAGTGCTATTTGATGTAGCTTAAAATGTATGTAATGGCTTGCTGCCTAATATGTTTGGTTCTCCGTAAAACTCAATGAACAGTGTGAACAAGGATCCTCTATCCTTTTAAAATCCAGTTTAACATGAGATGAAGTGAATATGTCAGTGTTAAGTATAAAGTGATGAGCAAAAGTTTGCTAATTTAAGTGCAGTTAAGTAAGTGAAAAATCAATAGACGCTAACCCTTTCACTCTCCAGTGTTTCTGTTTCTCACTCTCTTACACGCAGACACACACACTGGGCCAGCTTGCCAGTCACATTATAGTAGCTCCATTTTTTGGCATTCTCCTCGCAGCTGTTCTTTACAAGTCAGATCTTGAATGGTGGTAGACATTGGCCGTTTGGTTTGGCGTTCAGTTGGAGCTCTCTGAAGAGACTGCTGTGTTTGTGTGAATGTGAGCGTGTCTCAGTGTGTGCATGAGAGAGAGAGAGAGAGAGAGAGAAAGAGATGTCATGCACACAGCACCACATAAAACATCACAACCTCGTCATGATGCCCTGATGTGACTTGTTCTTACTCTACTCCAGTTAGTTTATTTCTTTCTTGCCCTCTATCTGCCTTTCTCCTTCCTTCTGCCGAACTTCCCGAACTGACTCTTTTCCTGTGTGGTCCCAAGCAGTTCTCTCCGTACTTTCATCTCACTTGAAGAGATAATGAGTTTGATTTCATCACCCGCAGAGTCATTTGACAAAACTTTGCTTTAAAAAACACTCACTTTGATCATTTATAAAAAATAATTTTAAAAAAATCCCAAAAGGAAGAAGTTGTCAGTGAAAAATAGTTATTGCTGTGCATTTTGCTGTTACTGTATGAAACTTTTTTACTCCATCAGTTTTTATCTTTGTAAGTGATCTATCATCCATGGCAGACATCAGCTCAGAGGGGGCTATGGTCCCAATAGAGATCATGTCAGTGAATGGTGAGAGGCCAAACAACGTACAGCCTGAGACATCACGTTTAGACACCACTGAGACGGAGCAGGTGCACAGCCACAAGCCAGAAGATTGCAGCTAGTTTAACACTTTCGCAGTCATTTTCATGGAGTGACGGGAGGTCAGGTGGGGTAAAACGTCAATGAGATGTCCGAGACTGATTGGAATTTAGTTCATCGTGGATGTTTTGTCTTATCACTAAAATAAGAAATGGTTAAATAGTAAGTGTATGAATCTGGACAAACATTAGCTGATGATAAACAAAGATGTAACGGCAGCAGAGGTGTGAATGTGTGTGTGGGGGTCATGTTTGTTTCTCTGCAGAAAGAGAGGAAAACAAAGGGTCTCGCTGGTAGTTGAAGGGATTTGGTGAGAGTGTGTGTGGGCGCATGTGTGTTTGTAGGTGTGCATGTGTGTGTGTGTGTGTGTGTGTGTGCCCCAGAGCTCTTTGTGCCTTTTTGATGGACTCAGCCTTTGTTGCCACTCTACGTGTCACATGCACCGACACAGAGGAACTAAAGCACACACACACATATCTACATACAAGTTACCTGGTTTTGCTATACATAAGAGGACCTTAGGGAGGTCCAGCACACAGTAGAGACCCTGAAAATTTCCATACTGTTAATCATTTTATATTTTTAATTGACTTTTATATCATCTAGGAGGTAATTGTAGATGTTTTGAAAGCCATTTTGGATTTTGGTCCATCATAACCTAAAATGTCCTCGCAAGAGTAGTAAACAGTCAATAGACAATCCTCACAAGCACAGCTAAACCAGACCACACACTCACACACGTGCAGGCAGCTACCATTGGCTCTGCAAAGAGGGTCCCCTCCTGTCCCCATCCCTCCTTGCCTGCAGCTGCTGGCCAGCCTGTCAGTTCCCAGGCATCAAGCCATCAGAGATGACGCCTCCTCACGCCACCAAGTGGTAATCACCTGTCCTGCACCGCTCAGCAACAGGGGCTCTGTCCTCCAGGCAGCAGTGGAAGTTAAACATCCCCTCCACTCAAAAATGTGCTTTTTCTCCTGTTTATGTCCCCTTAAATGTCTGACCTTGACTATATCGACTTGTGAGGTTTGCTGCTAGAGAGGTGTTTTCACATTCCTCAGTACTGTGTGAAACTTTTATTATTTGAAACTGTTTACGCTGCTGTTTTGGCCTGAACTCACTTGGAAAAGAGATTCTGAATCTCAGTGGAAATATTCCTGGTAAGATAAAAATAAAATAAAAAGGGGAAGGTATCTGTGCGCTCTCCTATACCGTAATCGGGCAATCTAGATTAGGTACGTCAGTAATTTAAAAGCTAATCGCCATCTAATATGCAAATGCTGGCAAAGACACCAGCACAAAGTGGACCTATTACTCGTAATATTAAAATCCCAGCCATGGAATAGATCCTTCAGCAAACTTATTACTTAAGGTATAATAGCAATGTGATGATGTGAACATACTGTTACATCACAGCAGACATTATTGCATGTTTCACAACCACTGAAGCTGTGTCAGCCGCTGCCAGTTACAAGTTAACAAACAGCATAAACAATAAAAGATGCCAACTACACTTGCCATTCTGATACGTCTGCTAGTCGCTGATTTTGGTGCACAATAGACTCCTCATCTGAGTCTGGGTCTGACTGAGGTTTAAACATGTATGGCTGAATCTCTAACACTAACATGAGCCATCTTGGTGCCCACTGGTCTTTCTAAATTCAACAGGGCACAAGACCAGATGTAGAGTCTCTCAATAAGGAACGAAATGTGTATGGAGGGAACTTTAGGATGCTACTGAAAAGTAGTTTTAAAATCGGTGTGTTTAATCACTAAAGGTTCAGCAATATAAAAAGCCACATTATAAAAATACATGTAATTAATAAAGCCATGCTGTTACAGCTTCATGTTGGTTGTACCACGGTACCTTTATTCCCTTGTTTGACATTTTTTGTAAACCCGCTTCTATTATAGACAGATAAAGAAAAGATGTGCCACTTCAAAGTCATGAATGTTTCCCTCCCCCTAAAAAAATTACAATTATTACTTTGACCCAGAGTTCCGAGGGCAAATTAATTCTCATTTAAAGGTGAAAATGAGTTAATGAATGAGCATACTAAAAAATTAAAGCAAATCAAAATTAAAAATTAAAGAAGGCCAGGGATGTTCTATTTTTTGAGGGTCAACAAATTCTATGAAAAGACAAGCCAACTCTTTCTGAGACTTGTCCATAGCACTACTCTGTGGCTCCTTTTGAGGACAAAAATCTCTAAAAACGTTTTCATATATAGTTTTCATATATATATATGTATCAAAACAGACATCTATTCAACTTCCCCCCTTAGCTTTTTCAAGTAGTATAATTGTTGGCGCTGCTGTGGCAAAGACAACCAGATCACTTTGTGTTTTCCTGAGAGCCTAGCAAATAATCATACTAATATCTGGGTCACAATTATAAATATCAACACACTAAAGCCTTGATGCACAGCAATGAACAAAGTTAGTATGGGTGAATAGTGGAAAAATAAGAGAGAAGGAACACAGTTATCGTAATATGATCCACAACAAACAAAACTGAAACTAAGCCTCACATTGCTGGCTTGATAATGCAACAGCTCTGATGATGTCACCTGATGATAGGTCAGAAAAAGTAAACTACTATCAGAAGTAAATAAACTCATAATACAAGAGACAAACTTACTACACAACGATTTGGTCTTTCTAACATACATAGATACACTAAAAAAGAATCCACTGGTTCAACTTAAAAAAATTAAGTTAACAATTTGCAAGCATACATTTAAGTAGTTCCAACTCTGCCATTATTGAGCCAGTCCTGTGAGTCTGAGAAACTCAATTAGTTTAGTACAACTAACATGATTTGCCTTGACCTTGAAAAGCTTAATTACATTGGATCAACTTAATATTTATCCAGATGTTGTGTTGATATTTAGTGGTCAAATTATTTTATTTAACATATCCCAACTTATTTATTTTAATTCCATCCTACTCAAACATGTCAAAAATGTTTTTGAATTTGACCTAAACTAAACTAAACTAAACTAAACTAAACTAAACTAAACTAAAATAAGTTGTCAACTGACTAAATAACGTTAATGTATCGGATGTAATTTTTTTTTATGCTGAAAAACTTTACCTACTAACCCCATGAATGTACTCTTTCCTTTGTGTCATTTATTTAGCCTTCATTTTCCTGGGAGATTGTACCCAGTGTTCGACAGCATAGTGAAATGCATAGTGAAAATGAGACTTATAGAGAACCACTCTTACACTGTGTTCTCAACATTTACTTCATAATGATAAGTTGAAGCAAAGGAACTTGTCGATTTCCTCTTTGTAGGATGTGATTTCCTGAGATGGCTGAGCACTGTAGTTTTTGACACCAGTTACTCAAACCAAGTAAAAACTAGTGTGAATTTATGCAGGATGGTTCATATCAAAATGAACTACAGCATCATTTCAATGATAATGAATGATCCTGTAAGTGGGATTAATCCACTGTTGTTTTTGCTCTTTCCTTTGGATTTGTTGAAGAAAAGTACTGAATATCTTTAGATTTATCCTCAGTTAAAATGATGTGAGACAAATGAAAAGAAACAACAAAACAGGTCAGAGACTCAAGCTGTCCGTGTCAGACGTACCCTGATGGCCTTGCAGTATTTAGCCAAGCTGTCTGTCTTTCTACTGTGCGCCAGGATGTGTGTGTCAGTGTGTGTGTGTGTGTGTGGTGTGGGTTTGTTTGTGGGTAGTATGCCATGGTCTCGGTATGTCCCTGACCTCTCCTTAGACTGTGTGTGTGTGCATTCTCTCTCCTTGCATTGTGTCTAAATGCATACATTGTATGATGGTGTGTGTGTTGTGGTTTGAAATGAGGAAAATCTGATATTTCTGAGCCATAGTACGCCACGTCCTTGCTATATCCGTGACCTCGACTCAGACGCCACTCTGGGTTTAAAGTCAAGTGTGTAGAAATGTGTGCATGCATTGAGTTTAGAATTTGTATGTGTGCGTGAACCAGTTTATTTTAAGGATTAATTTTCTGCACCTGAAAACTGGAAAACAAGCAGAAGTCTAGGGATAGAAAAGCGGCTGAGGAGATGTGCTGTAGAGCAGGTGAAGCGCAGGCGAAAGGCGCAGGGGCTCGGCGGTGGGGGGGCTGCTCAGTTCAGTGAGTAATTGTGGTGAGGGTCACACAGGTCTGGACCTCATTAAGAGAATTGTCTGGGAACTTTCAGGCTCTGAGCTGTCGTCATGTCACCTGCCTTCTTGTCACGGGAGGCAGCGTAAGGAAAACAGCGGCTTATTAACGTGTCTTTCACTTTTCCAGGTCACACAGTTCACCATTAGAGTCAGGAAGATCAACACACACGCTAACACAAGGCAGTTTTGCAGCAAACACTTTGAGATACAAGCCTGTAACTGACATGCATACATCTGACGTCTGTGGACTCGAGGCGTATGAAAGGCAGGTACATCATCTCAGCCGCTATCGCTTTTGATCGTCTTTGAACGTCTTCTCTTTTCTCTTGAACACCCCCCACCCCCCTTCCTCTGTTCTTAATTTGTATTCACAGGGGGGTTCTTCGCCGTCTGAGGTTACATAGATGAGAATTGGGGGGGATTTGGGGGATCTCTCTCCAGCAGCTTTTTAAAGAGGCTGAGGTATCAATCAGGTGCTGATGTTACACTGATGCAATGTTTCAGCCTATAGAGGTTACTTCTGGTCGCTTTGCTGCCTTATATCAGCTACCCAGCAGCTAATTTAGATATCAGTTACCATTTAACAAATGATACAGTGAGCAAATGTGCTAAGACAGCTACATGATGTTTGATTCTGTATTAATTAGAAGCTTTCTTTTGGGGGCGCACACATGATAAAATATGACTAATGATTTGTTTTCTGCTTTAAAGGGATAGTTGAGATATTCTGAAGTGGAACTGTATGAGGTACTTATCCATAGTCAGTGTATTACATACGATAGATGTTAGCTGGCACATTCCCAGTTTGGAAAAGCAGACAGGAGTACCACCACAAAAGCTAAGCTGTGTACTGCTGTGGATTGGAGTCAGCAGCAAAACATATTTTAGCCATCTAAAAAAAAGGCCTAACCAAAAATTTCAGTCAAAGTTGACATATATATTTTCACCACTTTACCTTACCGTCAAACAGCCCTTTCCGTCTTAACTGTAGAACTTCCATATTCTCACACATAAGTGCTGCTGCGTGGGATGTTTTACCGGAGATCAGCTGTTTCAGACTTTCAGCGATTTATGGAGGAGACAACAAATGCAGGAAAATAAAAAGACTGCGTGATTATGACAGTGACAATGAAACGCCATTCACTGTGGAGACAAAAGGACACCTTAGTGAACCAGAGTACGGTACACAGAAGAGCGTCTTTTGCGGAGCGAGACTGAACAGGCCAAGAAAGAGAAAGAAGGGGACACTTCGTGGAAGCTGAAGGCCAAGAAAGAGCACAAGCTAACTCTGTAAACTGTAAACCCATGCACGGACCCAGAGAGCTACTGCTGCCATGAGTGGGACTTGGTCAGAATCTTTCTGAATCAGAGGATGCCAGTGCTTCTCACTTTACCTGTTGTTTGGTAAGTTGTTTAATTATTTGTAGGTAGTAAGCATTATTCAACCTGATAGATGGGCACAGCAGTGCTTCAGCAAGTGTCTCTGTGGCTTTGGCAGTGGTTTTACATAATCCTCTTGAAAATGTTTACTCCTAACGTCTCAGTGTCAGTCTTGCGGGTAGAGAGTTGATGTCTATATTCAGTGTAACTTGCCACAGCTGTTTTCATGTCTTTGTTTGGACAGCCTGGAAAAACACGAGCAGGCACCATCTTTGAAATCCTTGGGAAAGTGAGGTTTTGTTTCAGTTTGATCACGTAAAAGCACTTTCTGACCCGGTCAGCTGACTTACAGCATAATACAGTGCACGGCACAGATGGGGCTTTGCATAAGAATATGGAAGTTCTACAAGTTTTTTTAATATAGGCTTTTTTAAGTGGCTAAAATACGTTTTTGCTGCACACCCCCATCGACAGCAGTACATTGCTTAGCTTCACTGGTGGTACTCCTGCCTGCTCTTCCAAACTGGGAGTGTGCTGACTGACATCTACTGTGGCCAAAACGCTGACTATGGATAAGTACCTCATCATGCTGTTCTCACAAACTATATTTCCCTATGAAAAGTAATGCACCAAAATCCGTACGTCTCGTGTACTTTGAAAGGCTGCGATCATGTGACCAGTGCACTGACAGGAGTAGGGTGGTGGATAGGTCACAAAAACCCCGACTTTCCCTGGGACTTTCCCCTGGAGTCGTGCGTTCGGAAAGGTGTGAACTGATTTAAAGGGTACGCCCTCGCCATTTTTTTTTTCCCTAAGACTTAACCTACGTAACTTTACATCAATTACATAACTGTGCGTTGAGGACGTAATGTCATTCACTGGGCACTAATCTGTAGGATATCATATAAACTGTTGTGCACGTATTTTCCAAGGGTTATTATACACGCCGCTCTGTGAGAATATGTTGACCTCATAAAGCCCCACTTCAAAAAATCCCAACCATCCCTTTAAACTGAGGTAATGTTGAGTTGCGTGCATGCTAGAAATCATAACAACACATTTTACAGAGCATTCATACCTGTTTATTCTCATGCTTTTGAGTGTCATTCAAAGCATTCACTAACAAAACAGAATATAATAAAAATTTTGAAATGTAATTTTTTTCAAGTGTGCAATCATTCAGTATAAATAGAATAAAATATCTGAGTGTCACAGAATATAATCTCTTTTAAAAAATGTTTCCAAGCATTTCAAAGTAGGAAATATAGCATTTACAAGAAGCAGCAAAAGATACATAGACATTCATAGATGAGCAGGTGCACAGCACTGTTCCCAAAACCCAGAGATAGAATTCTGTACTCATTTTGTACTTATTATAAATATATATTAAAAATTAAGCTACACATTGTACTGCAAGTGTGCAATCAGCCCGAGAATTGTACGATGTTCACATCCAACAGCATAAATATCACAGTACTTTAAGGACGGGGTGATTATCCCACAATAAGGTGCAGGGTTGGTTGGAGTCAGCTCTTATTGAAATTCTGTTTCAGCACTCAGATTTAAATTGCATTCTCAGAAATGAAAAAGAAGAATAGTTTTTAGGCGTAGGAAAAAAAGCATATTTTTTGATAAAAGAAAAATAACTCATAAAGTTTCAGTCCTGACGTGACAAATCTGAATCAGAAATGACTCCACAACCCTGCTTAGAGGTGAAAAGGCGCTATGAGGCAGAGGCTGACTAGTTGGTCTTCTTGCAGTTTGTTGTCTCTGCGTTCTCTGACTCCTCTTTGGCTTTGAGGGATCCGCTTTGTCCCTTGACAGGAGAAACCGGGGTGTGCTTCCCCGCTGTTTCTTTCTCGCTAGACTCTTTGGTTGTGACGGTGGAGGTCGTCCCGTTGGTTGCGGCGTTATCGATACATGCTTTCTTTACCTCTTCGGTGAGGGCGGCGTAAGAGGAGTGGCCGGTGAAGAGGGTCTTGTAGATGGCCGACTCGATGTTAGCGAATGGTAAGGCAGAGGAGCCTGTCAGCATCATCCTTGACTGAAAAAATAAGACAGAAGACAAATGTTTTAAAGGTCCCATATTGTAAAAAGGCAGATTTCCCTATCTTTTTTCATTACAAAGCAGGTATAGGTGCTGTATAAATACTGGAAAAGTATCAAAACGCTCAATCCACAGAGAAATGCACAAAGTCAGTATTCAGAAACTGTGCCTTTATACGAGCCATCAGGACTTCCGTGAAGTTGTGATGTCACAAATATATTAAGCCCAGTTCAGACCAAAGATTCAAAACGAGACAAATCCGTTACAGAGAAAAGTTGCAGCGGCGTGAACTGGTCGCTCTGAGCTCAACTCAAGCCAGATGATGGTGTCACCTGCATCCCTGCTGGTCAAATCACCAGCAGCTGGTTTTAGAACGTAAAGCACGTCACCTGTTTCTACAGCCAATCGGCTCGTAGTGAAGTCCACTGGTCAAGTCAAAATGACAACAGACGGCATGTTCGCTTGCTGTGGCAGGTGCTCTGTCCCCACTGAGCCCTGTGTTTCCATCCTCACAGTGTTCCAGTGTCGGAGGGTGGGTCACTTGCTGCTGCTTGCTGTATGTGCCTAAGCCCTGCCCCCACACACACATTCTCACAGACTAATTGATTGGCGCTAATTATTTATATTATTGTGACATATTTTTTTTATGAATAAAGTCCATCTGATGCTTGTTTGGTTTCTGTTTTTCATCGTTTCATCACTACGAAATGCAACTGTAGCCAGTATCTCACTATCATTATCCTCATTCATAATTTAAGAAGCTACGAATTATGTTCAGCCACAAAATAAACCTGAAAAGCTGGAAATCAGAACGGAAGTACAGACAGTTGTTACATAGAGATGATACGCTGTCTTATCTTGTTGCATCGGTGCAAAACGACAGGTTTTTAGAACATTGCAGAACGGCGCATTGCAAGTAGTTGCCTGTTTCTACTTGTCTCGTTATGAATCAACCTGAAAATGAGCATAATATGGGACCTTTAAGAGGTTTGGAATAGATGTCTAATCATTTCCCAACTGTGTAAGTGTCTTAAATTCCTTCACCATCACAGCTCTCAAGCAGCTATCATCAATATATTTACTTAACAGTGGATCCATGACTACTTGTGTGTGAAGGGACTTGCTCGTGATAATGAACCTATGAAGAAGTGTCAGCCGACTCTACCTGTATGTAATTTGTCATTATTTCATGGATAGCTAATGTGCTGTTGACCTATTTAACATAAACACACTAAGTAAGTGGGTAACATATTTGTATTTACTTCTCATTAAGGGGCTGAGAGTATAACATCTGCATCATCATGAACACAAAATAATAAATAGCAGGTTTGGACGAAGTCTTTAAATCTGATGAAATGGCTCTGTGCTAATTTGACAGATCAGAGACGGAGGGAGCTAACAGAATGAGAGTTGAAAGAAGACATGGTAGATTTATCTGTGTCTCAGTCAAGAGCACAAGTTTCCCAGAGAAGAGAGGATGATGCAAGCTGATGAAAATGATGCAAAAGCCCCTGCCCTACGGGTAATACCAAGCTAATGTGAGTCACCGCAGCTAAAACTTAAAAAAAAAAGCAGAAAGAGAAAGGTCATTTAGAAGACAAGACGCCACAGATCTGGAGGGAGCTACGGCAACAAAACATTTGTTTTACCCGAGTTAATATCTAATTAATAAACAAAGAAAGGTATTAAATTGTTTTCTTTGTCATGGGGAAGCAAATGAACCAAAACACAGCTTCCTGTTTGGCATAAATTCTCAAGGTCACAGTGTCAGGTATGAGCTACACCGATTACACCGCACTGACCTTGTTGACGACGATGAATACAGTGTAGATGAGCATCAGGTGGTGCCTCTGGAGAGGCAGGTAGTGGGTCTGCTGCAGAGCAAACAGCACCGCCCCTATCAGGGTGATCTTGGTGGGGCTAAACAGACATTCAATAAGAGAGCAGTTATGATACAATCTGTAATAAACAAATATTAAAACGTCTAAAACACTGAGGGCAATAGCTTTATAGACGCAGCTGAAAGAGAACTCATCTTTTATGCTTGAATTATTATGCACAACTGAACTGAACTGGAGACACACATCACTGCAGATGTACATGACACCCACTTGAGTAAATAACTCAAACTGGTTCTGTGTTGCAGTGTTACCGTTGGTTTTATTCCGGTCGGACTATTTCTTGTCAGGCAACCAGCCAAAAGTGTGACTGCACCTGGCTAAGAACCGGTCCAGCATAAAACCAGCTGGAACAGCAACATGAGGGCATGATGTAAATAACCATATTGCTCAAGATGTTAAAAGGAAATACGTATCAAAAATATGTATTTTTCTCTCATCTGTGGTGCTGTTTATCAATCTAGAGTGTTTTGGTGTAAGTGTTGGAGAGATTGGCCACTGAAATGTCTGCCTTCTCTTGAATATAATCAAACTAAATGACACTCAGCCTGTGGTGCTCCAGGGTGTTTACAGGTATAAGACAGTTCAATTTAATGCTTTTCAAGACAATTTCAAGCCACCTTTTAACCAAATTTAGGACCAATTTTTGGACAAATCATGTTTGAAGCTGATTTTTTATTTTTTTTATTTTCTTTTGTCCCTGGTGTTATTTTGGGCAGGGTAGCTTAAAATGATAAGTATGTAGGATAGGCATATATAAGCATTATGCTTCTGCCTATGCCTTTTCAGTCACTACCTATTTCTTGTACTGTAAGATGACTGATGAATGAATCTACACTTTGCCAGCAGGTCAGTGCAAGTATGCCGTAAAATTACAGTATTTTAATTTTTTAAAGATTTGTAACATTAGAAATGTGGACTTTTACGTAGAAAGACTCGTTTTTACAAAAAGAAATTCAAAGATGTATAGATGAAATTAGATAAAATGTGTGTAGCAGTTAATCACAAATTCAAATTTAAGACTGTTTAATGACTTTTAAGGCCTTATTGTTATACAGTTTAGGACGTTTAAAAACCTTTTAAGGACCTGCAGACACCCTGTGCTCAAAGGGCTAAAAAGATACAATTGAAATATTCAACAGTTGTGTCTATTTCATCATGAGCCGGTTACTCAGAATAATCCACAGACTTTGCTGTGAACAGGAACTATTTTCATTCTACCGAACTACACCAGCCAACCATGTCACCACCCAGAAGGAAGCGTGCATCTACTCATGGACTAGAGGTTCGTGCTCGTGACAGCACAAGATGTAAACATTAATGGCGTCCTGTAATGTTAGCCAGCCCAGTAGTACGAGGTGAGCTAGCAGTAGATGCACACTTCCTACTGCGCAGTGATACTGTTGGTGGGTGTAGTTTCGTAGAAAGAGAATAGTTCCTACATGAAACTGCTCACAACAAGGTCTGTGGATTATCTTAAGTAACAGGGTCATGATTTCTGGAAAGAGACATTGTTGTTGAGTTTTTTGAGCACCACAAGCTGAGTGCCATCTAGTTCCATTATATTTAGGAGAAGGCGGACATCTCTATGGCCAATATCTCCCACACTCGGCAACTCACCAAAACAATACAGACTGATGAGAAGCACTACAGGTAAGAGGAAAAACATGCATTTTTGATTTTGGGGTGAACTGTACCTTTATACTATAACTTCACATTTCACATCACACTCAATACATCACAATATGGTCACAGTGTATTGAAAATGTAGTTTTATAAGCACAAAAATAACTGATTTTATATTTGTAGAAGACTTACTAAGACATTTTCAGGAGCTCATTAGTCTCTGGTCTCCATACACCTCGAACCAGCTGCTCAAAATTACTTATCAGTCCCCCTCCAGCACCTAGTGGGCGCAGGAAAAACACATATGGTACATTGTTACTTCATAGCTTTTACAAAACTACAAAAAATCCTTCAGCATGCACTATCAGCTACTGACCTTTAGCCCACCCAATGGCAATCATGACCAACAGACCGTCCTTGTATTTGCTTTGTGCCTGGGTGACCCCTCCGAGCACCTTCCACGTCCTGGTCACTTCCTTCATCCCTGACAGCACCAGCCTGAGAGGCAGCAGGGCAGCACAACAGTACACCAGGTCCATGGGGCAGTAAAACACTAGGTACCTGTAGAGACACATATGGCTCAAATAAAGAGAGCACACACATAACACACATCTCATCTACCTGCTGCGCGTGAACTATGTGTTCATTACACATTTTGACAGTGTGACCTGACAGTCTCTGCCGTGTACCTCACTTCACCAGCAGAGGGTGCTGTGTATTTTTGTGAGGACGTTGTAATTATATGTGCCACCAGTAGAGGTTGCCAAAGCCTTCATATTAGGAGTGGGGAACTTGACAATAACCTCTCTGTTTCATTCAATGCCTTCCACATTTCATGCTCCCTTTACAGCAAATTAAGATGTTTCTACACAAAAGAATCTTTTCTTCAAAGTTGCAGAGCGAGCACCTCTCATAAGTCCTGCAACTTTCTCCTTCCATTCTCCATGTGTATATTTCCGTCTCATGACATTTACCAGATGATGGAAGCAAGCAGAACACTGGTGCTGTTGGACAAAGGTGCAACAGGTGGCTCGGCCAGCATGACGGCAGATAGCACAGCTCCACCAAAACAGAAGAGCATGGAGCTGAACCAGCAGGCTAAAGGGCTGACTTTGGAGACCTCAAGAGCACCTGAAGAAGAACAGAGGTACACTTATCAGCAGGGTCACTGTGATGTGAAGTCCCCTGTACATACATAAGGCTTAAGTATTCCCACAGGGTCTGTAAAGGCCTGTCAAAGCCTGGGAACACCCTGCAATCACTGTTGTTGAATGCTTACCATAATAAGCCTTAAACATAGTCTTTTTTGCAGAGGAGGGATTTATATAATGACAGTGATGATGCCAAAAAGACAGGCCTTGTGTAAATGGCCATTTATACAGTCTACAGTATTGGTGTAGAGAAGTATTCAACTTTAACATCAGGGCTTTAGGAGGAGAAGTGGACTTTTCCCTGCATGCTTTCTTCCAATCACTGAAACTGTATAAATATTAACTAGTTAGAGAGAACACACAGAGAGAGGTTTGTAAAGCACAGTTACATTATTTGCCTCTGGGCCTTCAGTTCAAAGTGCAGAGCAGCGACATTTACGATTACAAACCATATCAGGTCACTACAGATAAAAATCGCCAGCTCAATGCTCCCTCTGTGTTTCCGCCCTGCTTTGAAAGAACATTGTGTTCATTTTGTTCACTTAAAAATTGACATTATGTTGCTTGATATTCTTACTGGAAACTATGAAAGGGAGGTTTGTTTTTACTATTTTTTGGCTAAACACGGGTGTTGTCTTGTCTGACTCTGTCGACATTAATGCCACCAACGTACTCTAAGATATATGTGTTTCACTTAACCCCACACAGGTAGCGCTCAGTCCACCCTGAGCCACCTGCCCCCGAGTCACTCTGACCGCACACAGGACCATACTGGTAGTCTGAGGATTACAGACAGATTATAGACTCCTGGAGAGAGATCGGTAAACCAGGAGGATTTATAGTTCTATCTGCCTCCTCTTCACAGTCCCAGTGGAGTCAGCCTGCATGGCTTACTTTTTAACTTTGCTCTCACTTCTAAAAGAAATATGGAAGTTGTGATAAAGATGCAATTTAATTTGCAGTCGCTTAAAAATGTACAAAGTTACACATTACTAGTTTTTAATTTTCTAAATGAGGCATTTAGGAACACTGTCATTGTGAATGGTTCGTCTCATAAAATAGAAAGGAAAAATAATCAAAAATGACTGCTGTGACAGTCACTATAGTAGGGCTCTACAGAAACAGCTTCCAGGTTGTCACTGGTAACCACTTTGACATATTGGTAACCAACTTTTGGCGACATTTGTTGTTGCATTAGTGATACTTAAATATTGCTGTTACACTCCTAACCAGAACCAGACGCTCCATGAGACTACACGTTAACACATGCACTGGTGCATTTACTCGTGTGTACATGAGAACAAGGACCAAAACCAGATTAACTTGAATGAAAAACAAAAAGGAAACTTGTGAAGTCTTTCTCATGTCTTGCAGCAACTTGCTGGATTAATTTTTGAGGGGTGTGTGGAGAGCATGATAACAGTTGAGGGTGGGTACCATAACTGATAATGTCTTAAAAGGGAACTACGCCGAGTTTAAAATTCATGCATGAAATTCCTATGGTCTAAGACAGTCCAGAAATATTAGTGAACATGAACTCTCCCAAATTCAAAAACTAGACAGGTGAAACTCAAATGTGTTATGCCATTTACTATAAAGCCTGGAGCTGCTCCTTTCACAATCAATTGCAAGAGATGTTCTAGACGACACTGAGAGCACCCAGGGGAATGTTCTGAGTACATGGGTACATTTTCTGCCGCAGAGCTGAGAACACTACAATAGGATAAAGCTCATTTGGGGATAAAAAAGAAAACAAATATTCCATGGGTCCACAAAATTAGTCTCCCATTCATTGTCTAAGGAGCAACTACAGACTTTTTTCTTGATGACATCACAAGTTTGAGACTTACCTCCCTGGTTTCTGGCTTTGAGAGAGTGTAGCTCATGTTAACAAATATTTCTGAACTTTCCCAGGCCATGGAAATAACATATTAGAATTCTTAATTAAGGTAGTGTTTCCCTTTTAAGATTCAAATTAAAATATAAAGGTGACTAAAAATGGCAACCATATTTTCAGTATTGACAGCCAAAGCTGATGCCTTGTTACCAGCCTGGCAACCACTTGTAAAAGTTAGTGCTGAGCCCTGTATGGTACACTGTATGCTACAGGATGGCCTATAACCTGCTATACAGCGGTGGATGAAATATTCCTTTACTAGCAGTACCAATATAACAATATAATAATACATATATTCTCAGCAAATTTTATTTAAGGTATCAAAAGTAAAAGTGCTCTGCAGAAAAAGTCCCCTGTGACTGACGCGTAATTATACAGTGCATGACATTATTAGGCCCAGATCACACAGAAAGTGTTTTAGCAGCTGGAGGCGGCTTTACGTAAGTGTTTGAGAATGAGAATTAAGCTTTTTGCTCATTGTTTAGTGTTGCTGCGCGCCTTGTGTTTCAGCACTCTAGGTGCCTGGCGGTTTGCAGGAGTGCTTTGAACTCCTAGAGTTGAAAAAACTTCCACGTCGTCTACGCTTTTTTCCCTTTGTCTAATCGGATGATTTGAGAGGCGGGCCTTCTGCGGTAGTCACGACAACAAGTCTACAGTTGGTAAACAGTGGAGGAGAAACTGGTGGTAGCAGCTGCTGGACACCCAGAGCTATACGGGCGGACGATGGATAGCAGGTTGTCAGACTGCCCTCAAGTCATCCTAAAACATGCATGGAAATGGCTATCATTGAGGGGAAGCTCCTGGACCAACTGGTGGTACTCCCCGTACCTTCCTCTTTTTTAGGGTCTTACGTACCCACACAGATCTCTGTTTCCCTGTGCCCAACAAACTATTTGCTGACAGCCTCTCCCTGTTAGAGAGTTAGAGCAAGTACCCTCTGTCTGTCCATTTTAGTAACTAGCTACTAACCATTGTTAAATAAATAAATAAACAGTAGATTGATTACACGGGACAGTTAGGGTAAGGAGGTGGTAGCGAGGTCCTTGGCGACAATAAAAAGGTGCAGCAATCGTTGTCTTTTACTACTATTCAATCACAAAAAAGGCAGTATTTTGCAGGGCCTTAGATTGTTAATAGTAATGCAACGAGGTGAAGGCAGCATTTTACTGGAGGTGGAGCTGGTTTTAACTACTTCATATTTAGTCGGGTGACTTTTTCCCGTGGTTACCTCTTTGGGCTTCAAACTGTTATGAAAGTAAAACTTCAGAGCTGCAAACAACTCATAGACATCTGAAACATGGAAATGTTAATACGTTCACATCTATTCTTTGATGCCTATATGGTCTCCATTACTTCACTACTGGGTCACTATAATAAATAAAAAAGCCGGGAATTCCGATAACAGAGTTGTATTGACCCATCTGAGTTAAATATAGTAAAACACGTACATGTATGGATAGAGAGGAGTGTCAGTGTCTCTGTTGATGGGACAATCTGAGCCTTAGTACTGTCAAAAACTGTCAGTGTAAAAGGAAAAAAGTGAATGTTAACGGAATTTGAAACTCATATTATTATGGGGATAACCATGCTCTAAGTTCTGGTACTACAGTTCCTTTAATGTGGGGGCTTTGGATGAAGCAAACAGGAGCTATAATGTTGCTATGGACTCAGTCGGTTAGTTAGCTGTGGGTAAAAACTCAAGCCCCATTTTTTAGCCTTTATTTGTTAACATTTTGTCAAATAGCACCACTAAACATATGCTGCATTTGGTATACAAGTTCCCATTTGCAGTGTACCCATGGACCAACAGACAATTATCACTGGACTACTGTGATACTGAAGAAAAATTGGAACTGTGATTATTCTTAGGCAAGTTCTGACATTATAAGAAGTGCTTTTTTTCCTATGACTATTATGTTCATTTTGGGATATTTATTTAGAGTACGTCACACAACAACATACAAATGCGTATCCCATGTCTGTTTTTAGATTTGACTGAGTTATGACTCAGACAAGGAGAGCAAATTTTCATGCAAATCGTGGCAATCAGGCACCAAGAGATTTAAAGTACCTTCATAGCCTCTGTGAGCTGACACTGCTGCTCCTCTAACTACTGATGGTGTCGGTGTGTGGGCCAAACTAAAGTAACTCACGTCCTGTTTTTAGAAAAATGGTATGCACCTGTCCTTTTTACATCACTGTGTCTTGACCTTAATTCTCTCACTTCTCACCTCCCTTCACCTCTCCCATGACCCCCGGGTGGGCATCCCTCATAATCTGAAACACTGCTATGTATCAGAGGTTCATCAGCTCAGAGTGGGAAGGTACAAAACTGCAGCATGAAAAGCAGAGTGAAGTATCATTAACAGATCTTAACTGGTTTTGGTGACACAACCACAGTCTCTATCTTTTGTGTGTAGATGACGCCTGATATAATGAACTTTTGTGGTTTGACACAAACTTCCAGTAAGAAGAGAGGGAAGTTTGAAAAAAAAAAAAAAAAAGCACACATGTCAGACAGGAAAGAGCGGTTATAAAATATGCAGTCTAGCACCCTGACTGTCACACATATCCTTTCCTCCTGTTAGAGCCTCGGCCTACATGCCACACTTATGCTCAATATTAGTGCTTTTGGTCTTACGGCGGTTGTAACTTAATCTCAGTTCACACGTGAAGCGCATTGCTTACATAGTAAATAGTGTTTCTGCGTCATCAGTTTGAGTTGCAGGGGAAAACAAACTGCTGCAGTCAGTGTCTGAGCTTGGAAACTTGAACAGAAATGCTGTTTCATTGAAGATGTGGTAACTTCTTTCGCTGTAATTTTACAAAGCATAACAGCAGTTTGCAGATGGTTAAAAAAATAACGCTTTGCTTCCATCTTACACTGAAATACTGGACTTCTTTGACATGCTGGGCTACAAACACACCTTCTACCAGATCAAGATCCTTTTTCCTGGTTTGCATTTGAAGGAGATGCATTTACAAGTCAAATTTGAGCAACACAGGCCAAGTACAGCTGCAATATGTCATACTGGTTGTATTATCCACTTCCTCTTTCTTCCTCTATGTTCTTTTTCCTCTTTGTCTCTCATATGACGGCAGACAGCAGGCTCTCTCCTCTCCACAGTCCTCCCAAAACTGAAAACAAACAGCTCCCTCTGACTCTCTTCAGAGCCAGCTCACTAATTGTTGTAATCTGAGATCAGTTTTGCCCGTGAAGGCATTTTCAATCAGAGCATAGGTATCTTGGATTAGTATGTTACATGCATGCAGTGGAGATCTTTACAAATGAACACAAAGGAAGTCTCGCAGCTGGGAAACAGTTTTGTTGTTGCTGCTGCAGCCTGATCAAAAACAGTCATTTAAATCTTAACCAGGACAGCACATCTCCTACTGTACGCCTGTGAATAAAGCATCCCTCCTCTCTCCTGAAACTTGATAACTAGATAAGAAAAAACGTGGCTTATCTCTGGTTATTTTTGGGCTTGAAGTGAGAACCACTGATTGACATACAAGCACTGCTCATCTTCCACGTCCCTGTCCTCCTGCGTCCTGTGCAGTCCACTCACAGCAATGTTTAGAAATGCTTAAAATAACTGCACGGTAAACTGTGGTGACAGTGTTGTGAACATGTGAAGGGAACTGGCAAGCACTTTAAAAATGCACTGCAGGAAACTGTTATTTTTTAAGCCTTAAATAAATGAGCCATGAGTTTTCCTGTTTGTTAAATATTTTCGTCTGTGTAAGTGTTAAACAGCTCCAGCACTAAACTCTCAGACTGGATGCACAGCAGAGCAGGAGGGGAAGATTTAAAACAGGAAAGAGAAAAGACAGGAAGAGTTTAGAGGTTTATGGCATTCCTTTCCTTTTTGGGGAACAGAAGAACTGGAGCTGTCTCCCTGTGTGTTTTGTGTCTTTGCTTTTATTCCGGTTTTACTGAATTTCTTTTGAAAAGATCCTGAGATTTAAACTTTTCTTTGCTGTCCTCTCAGTAATGTGGATTTCGTGTTGTGCTTGCCGATCTCCGGCCTTTTGTTCGTCCGTGTATTTACACTCTGTGTGTCTTTCTCTCAGCCGCAGTGAGATAGATGGGAGCAGAGGACAAAGGGTTAAAAGGTCGCAGGAGCTCAGATGCTTTGCGAGGCAAGTTCCAAAATAGCCTGTAGATTTACAGCAGCGGGACTACAATGGACTGCATGTGTGTGCTGCTATGTTTGTGTGTGTGTGGAGTCGACTGGCTGTGTAGTTAAAGTCCACCTGTCCCTGTGGACACTATCTCAGTGACATAACAGAGTTGGCTCCGTGCCTGCCTTTGGTCTCAACTGATACAATCAGCTATAGCTCAGAGTAACAGTGTGTGCTTTAAAGTTAGATTAAAGTGATGGTGACACTTTATTTGGACAGTCCAGATACAGATGATTTAAAGAGTACTGTGATATTTTAACAGCTTATTAGTTGAGATTTAACTGTTTTGCTTTGTCTGTAGATGTTTAACAGAGTCTGAACATATTCTCTGGATACTTTAACTGAAGATGGTTCAAGCTTAACTATTCTTAAAATATGAAGTGAATTGTCACACTCGGAGACCATGCCTTTGTGTTAACTGCTCCAAAGCTTTGGACCATCTTTCCACTCTCGATCAAATGCCCCCCCTCCATTGACACTTTAAGACAAATCTTAAGACGTACATGTTTTCAATGGTAGTGCTTTTAATATTTTAGTAGTTTATAATCTTTCACAGATGTAATTGTTCTTACTGGTGTTTTTCAGTTTTATATTTGTGTACATATTATATTGCTATATATTTGTGTGTAATTTTTTTAGTTTGTATGGCACTTTGGTCAGCTGAGGTTGTTTTTAAATGCGCTGTTTAAATAAACTTGATTTGATTTAAACAGGCTGACGAAATGTCACAACTAGGCCTACGCTATAAACTATCTGTGGGTGGACAATTTAAATAAATTGTTACCAATTTGATTCATTTATTAATTCATAATGGCAGAATTTTGCTGCCATGCAGCTTATTTTGGTTTTACATAACCTACACCATGTTGTTCATAAAGATTCTAATGATCTGTTATTGTTGAAAAGCAGATTTTAAGAGGCGTTGATTAATTAATATTAAATTCACAGAGGTAAATAACAGAAAGGCAATATGGAGAAAATCAACTATCGCGATATTTAGACACAATACCTCGATATCGATATTGCGGAGATATTGGATGGTTTTACACAATGAGATTTTTGATAAATAATCATCAGTAATGTGGGTGTAATAACTAAGTGGGTAAAGGCAAATAATAAAACAGCTAAAAGCCTTTAAAACCACGAAAAGACAACATTTACTATCTTACGATATCCAAAATCTAAGATGATATCTAGTCTGATATCACGATAACAATATAATATGGATATACTGTCCAGCCTTAGAGCGAGGCTAAGACAGGGTGTCTACAGATATAACCAAGATTTGAGACTTTTTAATGCGACCCTATATGAAGACCAAACCTGCAATGGAAATACATATTATATATAAAGTTCAAAATGAACTGTAAGGAAAAATAACAACAATTAGGTGAGTTTAAGTGTGATGTGTTTAATGTAATAAGAAAACAAAATCTTATCGCTGTCATAAATGCAATTTATTATTGCAGTTCTTCACTCTGTCCAACAGTCATTGAGTCTGTCAGGCTGAAGACGTTCTCAGTAATGTGACCAAAAAGATTTAAGACCCATTGAATCTGGATTTAAGACAATTTAAGAGTTTTTAAGGCCTTATATTAAGGCAAGCTGAGACATTTTAAGACTTTTTAAGGATCTGTAGACACCCTGTAATAATTTCTTATGTTTTATTATTGTAAATTTTATACATTATACTGTATTCCTATATTATAACTTGTGCACTATTTGTCTCAGCTTCTCATTTTCCCTTGCATGTTAAAGCACTTATTAAAGGAGACTGAGATCTGACTGCTTCTCAGTTATTGTTGTGCATATGACAATAAATAAATAACCTGAAACAAAAAAGAACAAAGATTAAAGGAAATGGGGAGTTAAATGCACAAATTTAAATACAATAGATCAGATTAGATGTTCCTATTGTCTTTCAGTGACCACCCTCTGAGTTCAAGTGTAAACTTTCAGCCCAACATCCCCTGAGGCTGCGTGGCATTCAGCTGGAGAGCCTAAAATACCAGGATCGCTGTAGTGGGATTATCGGAGTCACACCAGGTCAAACTTTTGCAAAACTAAAGCTAATCGGCTGCTTGTTTTTAACAATAAAACTTTGGTGAAACTGTACACGTCATGCCTCGTCAGCCACTTACCTGGCTGCTCCCTCAGAGACATGATCGACACGATATAGTGCGCCATGTCAAAGTATGGGAACATGTTCAAGTTTGCCAGTCCGTGGGACAGCTCGTCCAAGTGCAGCGCCTCGAACAAATCCATAGTCTTATCTGTCACAGTCTCCAGCAGGAGCAGGCTAGTCTAGTTAATCCCACTGAGGAGTTACAGGGGGAGGAAAGGCACCAGTCCAACTCTGAGCATCAGGGCTTCATCCGCCGCCTGTAAAGTGTGACACACGCCGCTGGCCCACACAGCTGTGTGTGTGTGTGTGTGTGTGTGTGTGTGTGAACAGGAAACACTCCTGCCAAGTTGCTCCCAGCTGCTTAGTTGTTCACCGGGCAACAGATCTATAAAGCTGGAGGATGGTCATCATCCGTGTTGCCCCATCGACGACGCTGTCATCGGCGCATAGCCGGAATTCCTGCTCCATGTTCCGCCATGCTAGTGATGTGGCGGGCGGAGCTACAGCGGCTTTGTGATTGGAGGAGCGAGAGCACGGCCAGCCAATCACGTGCCACAGTGTGGCTTCATCAGGTGATGCTATCATGCTAACACACAAACACAAACTCAGTGTGGGTCAGTGTTAATTCATTTTACTTTATGATAAACCTCATGAACCTGCTTGGTAAATTTCATATTCACAAATCTAAATTTGCCAAATCACCCTCTTTGTTTAAAAATGTTTTTGATAGATTTTTTTTCTGGAACATGTAAATAATAAGAAGTGAGTGTAACTACCATATCACTATAAACTATTACTTGGCCCATCTGTCTACTATATAATTTTAAAATGCTGCCTTTCATTATTTATTTTATTTTTTATGTCCTTAATGTTCCATTTTAGTCTCACATTTCTCTTTTTTGACAATATATGGAATCTATCATGTATGAACTTGACCAGTTTACTTTTTTTTTTTTTCAATAAAGTTGATTAAAAAAAAATCATGATCAGTAATGTTGTTCCTATTGTCTACACAAGTGCTAACATTTTTCATAGGTGGAAGCCTACAGGTACAAATTACGCACTGTGATATTCTATGTCAATATTATAAGATGTAATAACATGATATTATAACGTTGATGTTCTTTTGATTGGCCTTTTTGATTGATCTGTTTCATTCATTCATTCAAACCTTTATTTAAGACTCCAGAAATCAACTAAGGGAGACCCTCATTTTCAGTAATGCCAAGCATGAACAAAGACATTAAAAACAATAAATACGCAAGCAAAGGACCATCATGTATGTCAGTTAAAACAACAACAAACAAGAATAGTAATTAATGATTACTAAAAGCAGAAATACAGGATGATAAGCTTGTTATGATGTAGATGTTTAATAAAGCATTTCCACTCAACTGAAATAAGGCATTTAAACAGCCATAATAGTGGCAGAATGTCCAAGTTTAAGGTCTTTTGTGGATTATTCCATGTATAAAGAGCAATGTAGGAAAATTACATTCTTCCCAGTGCAGTTCTGATAAACAGAGTGTGAAGCAACATCCTTTTCTTTGAATGAGTGCCAAGATTATGTGAGCTCAGAGTTAAAAGAAATATTATTCATGTGACATTTGTTAATAATTTGGGCTTGAATTTTGAGGTAGGGACACAATAGTTTCCATTTTTAGCAGATAGTCCATCCTTGTCAAGACATTTAAATTTACTATAGACTATGACAGTAAAATGTTTTTCTTGTCATGTTTGGTCAGTGTGTCATGTTTATATAGCTCGAAGCAGTGGTCAAGCTAGTTCTTGAGACAGCTAAGATATACACATGAAGAAAGTATTTATTTTGTAGTATATGTACGCCATAGCGGATACAAACAATATACAGACAAGTTATGATGATGACGCAAACAACATGCACAATCAGTGTCTTAAAACAGATAGCCTAAACCCAAAGAAATGGTTGTTCTTTTTCCTTCTCCCCTCTCATTTGTATTTGATTGATAAAGTTTGGAGCCCTGGTAGCTACATGTATGGTTTGTACAATGACAGAAAAGAGACACATTTGTGGTGCAAAACTGACTCCCTACACAACATTTAATCAGCATTTGTTTTTGTTTTACTTGACATAATAAAAGCATTGACCTATGCAAACATGAGGGGAATGCAGACATGGACTCTCAGAAAAGCCACAAAATAAAGTGTAGCTTATTAGCCCACTAAAAAACAAACCGTAATCTCCATGTAGTCTGTTGTCTCACATGGGGTCACATTTTTATTTTGTTTGACAGCAAACAGACACAGCAACCACTTCACCACAATTCATGTTTCTGCATAAACGTGTGAAAGCACATTAAACAGATGCAAAATGTTCAGAGGAGGGTGGGGCTGGCTGACCCTTTTTGAACTCCTGTGAATAAATCTAGTCAGTATAATCATGTCAGAGTCACTGCAGCATCAACGGTTTTATAAGATATTCAACTTTAAATCATATATTTCATTCAACCACAAATATGATAAATATACATTTACATGGACAGAAGTTGCACAGTTAGGTGTACTCTACATAATTTTTTAAGACATTTTTGTTCATGAAACACTTGTTTAGTCTTCTGGCCAGCATGAGCATGACACCTGGTGGTGGTTCCGTCTTAGTGTTTTTCTTTGTCTGACTTTTTTATCTTTGACCATTAAAACACTTATATATGTATATATGTACATTTGAATCAGATCTAATAATAACTGTGCTGCTACAGTGAGGTTCAGTGGCACAATACTAGCTCCACCTGTTGCTAGTGATACACTGAAACATCCAACTTCATCACACTACCTTGAACACTGCCTTGATGACTGAAATATGCATTTTCTCTTTCTGTTTTGATCAATACAATTAGCTACATGTATAAATAAAACAGTAAACCTTTACAAAAATTAAATAAGATGCCCTTATGAAGGTCATATTGCACATCACTGTCTTAATTAGTACTGTGTGCTTTGTGCTGCAGTCAAAGTCTTGTGGTCTTCTTCATATAGAACTAAAACTTTTTTCTGGCACATGAGACATTAATAATGCCCTTTGGTGTCTTCCAGAGTGAGTGATTAGACATAAAACTAATGCTTTATATCATTTGAAAGGAGCACCTGGCTTTTTATACATCATCTAACCATGGATGGATTACTGAACGGTCCTACTGGGCACAGGCCCAGGAGCTCAAAGTGTAAGGGCTCCCCTGACCTTCACCTGCAAAATACTACTCAAATTAAAACATGCCGACCAGGAAGAGACTAAATATGTCCCCAAAGAGTCACAAAAAGACCACAATGAGATACAAAAGAACTTTAAAGAGACACAGTATAACTAAAAAAAAGACCAAACCAACCATATACACATATTGACTATAAAGAAGCATAAAATGTCCAAAAAAAGACACAAAATAACCTCAAAAACACAATACAACCAGACAGAGACACAAAATGACCACAAGGAGACACAAATCCACAAAAAGATGCATAACAACTACAAAGAGAGGTGCAAAACAACAAAAAAGAGACAAAGCCAACACAAAGTTTGTGTGCCTTGCTTATTTGTAGGAGAGGTTGTGGGGCCTTTTGCGGGTCTGTGCCCAAGGGCACATTGTCTCATAATCCGCCCATGCTCGATAACAAAGACAATGCGTTCAACAACCGTCCTTTTGGCAGAGGAAATCTATGCAACTCATGGCTCTCAAAAGGGGGCCCACTTACATATTTTCATGCTGGATGGTCACATATTGGACACGGTGAAAAGGCCATCAAACACCATGTGTTCAATGGGACAAACAGTCACGTGTCTCTGTCATTAAACATTGGTACATTCACACCAAAGACCCTGAGCAACTGCTTAAAATGGTTCCACAGCAACTTCACTTGATGACCACGATCACGCACTCAACAAGGATTCTGTTGTCCGATGAATCAAGCAATGGACAATTGACATCCTGTCATTCTGGATGGCCACATATTGGACACAAATTAAATCAAGCAATGAAACAAAACTGACGCTAAACCAAGGTTTATTTAGCCACATCAAGACATTCTAATATTTATGACAAGTTTACAATGTATGTACATAAAGTCATTGGAGATCACGTAATCTCGATGACCAAGACGATGCTTTTGACAAACATGATTTTTTCAGATGAAGTCAAGCAATACAACTTGTGGCTGTGAAAGCAAGGACGAGTCACATCTTTTTATTCTGGATGGTCACACACACATCAGACACCATGAAAAGCCCATCCTTCGAGCCGGAGTTGAACCAGCGACCTAAGGATACCTGTTGTTATCGTCCTACAGTCCTCCGCTCTACCAACTGAGCTATCGAAGGGAGCAACGGGTTTCAAAAAGCTCAACTTCTGGATGGATGCTGGAGATGATGTGTTACCAAAGTTAACTGTGTTTAATGGGGCAACAAGTCACGTGTCTTTGTCATTAAACATTGGTACATTCATGCAAAAGACACGAAGCAACTGCTTAAAATGGTTCCACAACAACTTCACTTGATGACCACGATCATGCGTACAACAAGGATTCTGTTGTCCGATGAATCAAGCAATGGACAATTGACATCCTGTCATTCTGGATGGCCACATATTGGACACCAACAAAATCAAGCAATGAAACAAGACTGATGCTGAACCAAAGTTTGCTTTGACAAAACAAGACATTCTAATATTTATGACAAGTTTACAATGTATGTACATAAAGTCATTGGAGATCACATAATCTCGATGACCAAGACGATGCTTTCGACAAACATGATTTTTTCAGATGAAGTCAAGCAACACAACCTGTGGCTGTGAAAGCAAGGACGAGTCATATTTTTTGGTTCTGGATGGTCACACATTGGACACCATGAAAAGTCCATCCTTCGAGCCGGAGTTGAACCAGCGACCTAAGGATACCTGTTGTTATCGTCCTACAGTCCTCCGCTCTACCAACTGAGCTATCGAAGGGAACAAAGTGTTTCCAAAAGCTCAACTTCTGCATGGATGCTGGAGATGATGTGTTACCAAAGTTTAATGTGTTTAATGGGGCAACAAGTCACGTGTCTTTGTCATTAAACATTGGTACATTGATGCCAAAGACACTGAGCAACTGCTTAAAATGGTTCCACAACAACTTCAATCAATGACCACGATCATGTGTTCAACAAGGATTCTGTTGTCCGATGAATCAAGCAATGGACAATTCACATCCTGTCATTCTGGATGGCCACATATTGGACACCAACAAAATCAAGCAATGAAACAAAACTGATTCTAAACCAAGGTTTATTTAGCCAAATCAAGACATTCTAATATTTATGACAAGTTTACAATGTATGTACATAAAGTCATTGGAGATCACATAATCTCGATGACCAAGACGATGCTTTCAACAAACATGATTTTTTCAGATGAAGTCAAGCAACACAACCTGTGGCTGTGAGAGCGAGGACGAGTCACATCTTTTGATTCTGGATGTTCACACATTGGACACCATGAAAAGCCCATCCTTCGAGCCGGAGTTGAACCAGCGACCTAAGGATACCTGTTGTTATCGTCCTACAGTCCTCCGCTCTACCAACTGAGCTATCGAAGGGAGCAACGGGTTCCAAAAAGCTCAACTTCTGGATGGATGCTGGAGATGATGTGTTACCAAAGTCTAATGTGTTTAATGGGACAAAAAGTCACGTGTCTTTGTCATTAAACATTGGTACATTGATGCCAAAGACACTGAGTAACTGCTTAAAATGGTTCCACAACAACTTCACTTGATGACCATGATCATGCGTACAACAAGGATTCTGTTGTCCACCAAATCAAGCAATGGACAATTGACATCCTGTCATTCTGGATGGCCACATATTGGACACCAACAAAATCAAGCAATGAAACAAAACTGATGCTAAACCAAGGTTTATTTAGCCAAAACAAGACATTCTAATATTTATGACAAGTTTACAATGTATGTACATAAAGTCATTGCAGATCACATAATCTCGATGACCAAGACGATGCATTCGACAAACACGATTTTTTCAGATGAAGTCAAGCAACACAACCTGTGGCTGTGAAAGCAAGGACGAGTCACATCTTTTGGTTCTGGATGGTCACACATTGGACACCATGAAAAGCTCATCCTTCGAGCCGGAGTTGAACCAGCGACCTAAGGATACCTGTTGTTATCATCCTACAGTCCTCCGCTCTACCAACTGAGCTATCGAAGGGAACAAAGTGTTTCCAAAAGCTCAACTTCTGCATGGATGCTGGAGATGATGTGTTACCAAAGTTTAATGTGTTTAATGGGGCAACAAGTCACGTGTCTTTGTCATTAAACATTGGTACATTGATGCCAAAGACACTGAGCAACTGCTTAAAATGGTTCCACAACAACTTCAATCAATGACCACGATCATGCGCTCAACAAGGATTCTGTTGTCCGATGAATCAAGCAATGGACAATTCACATCCTGTCATTCTGGATGGCCACAAATTGGACACCAACAAAATCAAGCAATGAAACGAAACTGATGCTAAACCAAGGTTTATTTTGCCAAAACAAGACATTATAATATTTATGTCAAGTTTACAATGTATGTACATAAAGTCATTGCAGATCACATAATCTCGATGACCAAGACGATGCTTTCGACAAACATAATTTTTTCAGATGAAGTCAAGCAATACAACTTGTGGCTGTGAAAGCAAGGACGAGTCACATCTTTTGATTCTGGATGGTCACACACACATCAGACACCATGAAAAGCCCATCCTTCGAGCCGGAGTTGAACCAGCGACCTAAGGATACCTGTTGTTATCGTCCTACAGTCCTCCGCTCTACCAACTGAGCTATCGAAGGGAGCAACGGGTTCCAAAAAGCTCAACTTCTGGATGGATGCTGGAGATGATGTGTTACCAAAGTTTAATGTGTTTAATGGGACAAAAAGTCACGTGTCTTTGTCATTAAACATTGGTACATTGATGCCAAAGACACTAAGCAACTGCTTAAAATGGTTCCACAACAACTTCACTTGATGACCACGATCATGCGTACAACAAGGATTCTGTTGTCCACCAAATCAAGCAATGGACAATTGACATCCTGTCATTCTGGATGGCCACATATTGGACACCAATGAAATCAAGCAAAGAAACAAAACTGATGCTAAACCAAGGTTTATTTAGCCAAATCAAGACATTCTAATATTTATGACAAGTTTACAATGTATGTACATAAAGTCATTGCAGATCACATAATCTCGATGACCAAGACGATGCTTTCAACAAACACGATTTTTTCAGATGAAGTCAAGCAATACAACTTGTGGCTGTGAAAGCAAGGACGAGTCACATCTTTTGATTCTGGATGGTCACACATTGGACACCATGAAAAGCCCATCCTTCGAGCCGGAGTTGAACCAGCGACCTAAGGATACCTGTTGTTATCGTCCTACAGTCCTCCGCTCTACCAACTGAGCTATCGAAGGGAGCAACGGGGTTCAAAAAGCTCAACTTCTGCATGGATGCTGGAGATGACTTGTGACCAAAGTTTACTGTGTTTAATGGGACAACAAGTCACGTGTCTTTGTCATTAAACATTGGTACATTCATGCCAAAGACACTGAGCAACTGCTTAAAATGGTTCCACAACAACTTCACTTGATGACCATGATCATGCGTACAACAAGGATTCTGTTGTCCAATGAATCAAGCAATGGACAATTGACATCCTGTCATTCTGGATGGCCACATATTGGACACCAACAAAATCAAGCAATGAAACAAAACTGATGCTAAACCAAGGTTTATTTAGCCAAAACAAGACATTCTAATATTTATGACAAGTTTACAATGTATGTACATAAAGTCATTGCAGATCACATAATCTCGATGACCAAGACGATGCATTCGACAAACATGATTTTTTCAGATGAAGTCAAGCAACACAACCTGTGGCTGTGAAAGCAAGGACGAGTCACATCTTTTGGTTCTGGATGGTCACACATTGGACACCATGAAAAGCCCATCCTTCGAGCCGGAGTTGAACCAGCGACCTAAGGATACCTGTTGTTATCGTCCTACAGTCCTCCGCTCTACCAACTGAGCTATCGAAGGGAACAAAGTGTTTCCAAAAGCTCAACTTCTGCATGGATGCTGGAGATGATGTGTTACCAAAGTTTAATGTGTTTAATGGGGCAACAAGTCACGTGTCTTTGTCATTAAACATTGGTACATTGATGCCAATGACACTGAGCAACTGCTTAAAATGGTTCCACAACAACTTCAATCAATGACCACGATCATGCGCTCAACAAGGATTCTGTTGTCCGATGAATCAAGCAATGGACAATTCACATCCTGTCATTCTGGATGGCCACAAATTGGACACAAATGAAATCAAGCAATGAAACGAAACTGATGCTAAACCAAGGTTTATTTTGCCAAAACAAGACATTATAATATTTATGTCAAGTTTACAATGTATGTACATAAAGTCATTGCAGATCACATAATCTCGATGACCAAGACGATGCTTTCGACAAACATGATTTTTTCAGATGAAGTCAAGCAATACAACTTGTGGCTGTGAAAGCAAGGACGAGTCCCATCTTTTTATTCTGGATGGTCACACACACATCAGACACCATGAAAAGCCCATCCTTCGAGCCGGAGTTGAACCAGCGACCTAAGGATACCTGTTGTTATCGTCCTACAGTCCTCCGCTCTACCAACTGAGCTATCGAAGGGAGCAACGGGTTCCAAAAAGCTCAACTTCTGGATGGATGCTGGAGATGATGTGTTACCAAAGTTTAATGTGTTTAATGGGACAAAAAGTCACGTGTCTTTGTCATTAAACATTGGTACATTGATGCCAAAGACACTAAGCAACTGCTTAAAATGGTTCCACAACAACTTCACTTGATGACCACGATCATGCGTACAACAAGGATTCTGTTGTCCACCAAATCAAGCAATGGACAATTGACATCCTGTCATTCTGGATGGCCACATATTGGACACCAATGAAATCAAGCAAAGAAACAAAACTGATGCTAAACCAAGGTTTATTTAGCCAAAACAAGACATTCTAATATTTATGACAAGTTTACAATGTATGTACATAAAGTCATTGCAGATCACATAATCTCGATGACCAAGACGATGCTTTCAACAAACATGATTTTTTCAGATGAAGTCAAGCAATACAACTTGTGGCTGTGAAAGCAAGGACGAGTCACATCTTTTGATTCTGGATGGTCACACACTGGACACCATGAAAAGCCCATCCTTCGAGCCGGAGTTGAACCAGCGACCTAAGGATACCTGTTGTTATCGTCCTACAGTCCTCCGCTCTACCAACTGAGCTATCGAAGGGAGCAACGGGGTTCAAAAAGCTCAACTTCTGCATGGATGCTGGAGATGACTTGTGACCAAAGTTTACTGTGTTTAATGGGACAACAAGTCACGTGTCTTTGTCATTAAACATTGGTACATTCATGCCAAAGACACTGAGCAACTGCTTAAAATGGTTCCACAACAACTTCACTTGATGACCACGATCATGCGTACAACAAGGATTCTGTTGTCCAATGAATCAAGCAATGGACAATTGACATCCTGTCATTCTGGATGGCCACATATTGGACACCAACAAAATCAAGCAATGAAACAAAACTGATGCTAAACCAAGGTTTATTTAGCCAAAACAAGACATTCTAATATTTATGACAAGTTTACAATGTATGTACATAAAGTCATTGCAGATCACATAATCTCGATGACCAAGACGATGCATTCGACAAACATGATTTTTTCAGATGAAGTCAAGCAACACAACCTGTGGCTGTGAAAGCAAGGACGAGTCACATCTTTTGGTTCTGGATGGTCACACATTGGACACCATGAAAAGCCCATCCTTCGAGCCGGAGTTGAACCAGCGACCTAAGGATACCTGTTGTTATCATCCTACAGTCCTCCGCTCTACCAACTGAGCTATCGAAGGGAACAAAGTGTTTCCAAAAGCTCAACTTCTGCATGGATGCTGGAGATGATGTGTTACCAAAGTTTAATGTGTTTAATGGGGCAACAAGTCACGTGTCTTTGTCATTAAACATTGGTACATTGATGCCAAAGACACTGAGCAACTGCTTAAAATGGTTCCACAACAACTTCAATCAATGACCACGATCATGCGCTCAACAAGGATTCTGTTGTCCGATGAATCAAGCAATGGACAATTCACATCCTGTCATTCTGGATGGCCACAAATTGGACACAAATGAAATCAAGCAATGAAACGAAACTGATGCTAAACCAAGGTTTATTTTGCCAAATCAAGACATTATAATATTTATGTCAAGTTTACAATGTATGTACATAAAGTCATTGCAGATCACATAATCTCGATGACCAAGACGATGCTTTCGACAAACATGATTTTTTCAGATGAAGTCAAGCAATACAACTTGTGGCTGTGAAAGCAAGGACGAGTCACATCTTTTTATTCTGGATGGTCACACACACATCAGACACCATGAAAAGCCCATCCTTCGAGCCGGAGTTGAACCAGCGACCTAAGGATACCTGTTGTTATCGTCCTACAGTCCTCCGCTCTACCAACTGAGCTATCGAAGGGAGCAACGGGTTCCAAAAAGCTCAACTTCTGGATGGATGCTGGAGATGATGTGTTACCAAAGTCTAATGTGTTTAATGGGACAAAAAGTCACGTGTCTTTGTCATTAAACATTGGTACATTGATGCCAAAGACACTGAGTAACTGCTTAAAATGGTTCCACAACAACTTCACTTGATGACCATGATCATGCGTACAACAAGGATTCTGTTGTCCACCAAATCAAGCAATGGACAATTGACATCCTGTCATTCTGGATGGCCACATATTGGACACCAATGAAATCAAGCAATGAAACAAAACTGATGCTAAACCAAGGTTTATTTAGCCAAATCAAGACATTCTAATATTTATGACAAGTTTACAATGTATGTACATAAAGTCATTGCAGATCACATAATCTCGATGACCAAGACGATGCTTTCAACAAACATGATTTTTTCAGATGAAGTCAAGCAATACAACTTGTGGCTGTGAAAGCAAGGACGAGTCACAACTTTTTATTCTGGATGGTCACACATTGGACACCATGAAAAGTCCATCCTTCGAGCCGGAGTTGAACCAGCGACCTAAGGATACCTGTTGTTATCGTCCTACAGTCCTCCGCTCTACCAACTGAGCTATCGAAGGGAGCAACGGGTTCCAAAAAGCTCAACTTCTGGATGGATGCTGGAGATGATGTGTTACCAAAGTTTAATGTGTTTAATGGGACAAAAAGTCACGTGTCTTTGTCATTAAACATTGGTACATTGATGCCAAAGACACTAAGCAACTGCTTAAAATGGTTCCACAACAACTTCACTTGATGACCACGATCATGCGTACAACAAGGATTCTGTTGTCCACCAAATCAAGCAATGGACAATTGACATCCTGTCATTCTGGATGGCCACATATTGGACACCAACGAAATCAAGCAAAGAAACAAAACTGATGCTAAACCAAGGTTTATTTAGCCAAATCAAGACATTCTAATATTTATGACAAGTTTACAATGTATGTACATAAAGTCATTGCAGATCACATAATCTCGATGACCAAGACGATGCTTTCAACAAACATGATTTTTTCAGATGAAGTCAAGCAATACAACTTGTGGCTGTGAAAGCAAGGACGAGTCACATCTTTTGATTCTGGATGTTCACACATTGGACACCATGAAAAGCCCATCCTTCGAGCCGGAGTTGAACCAGCGACCTAAGGATACCTGTTGTTATCGTCCTACAGTCCTCCGCTCTACCAACTGAGCTATCGAAGGGAGCAATGGGTTTCAAAATGCTCAACTTCTGCATGGATGCTGGAGATGACTTGTGACCAAAGTTTACTGTGTTTAATAGGACAAAAAGTCACGTGTCTTTGTCATTAAACATTGGTACATTGATGCCAAAGACACTGAGTAACTGCTTAAAATGGTTCCACAACAACTTCACTCGATGACCACGATCATGTGTTCAACAAGGATTCTGTTGTCCAATGAATCAAGCAATGGACAATTGACATCCTGTCATTCTGGATGGCCACATATTGGACACCAACGAAATCAAGCAATGAAACAAAACTGATGCTAAACCAAGGTTTATTTAGCCAAATCAAGACATTCTAATATTTATGACAAGTTTACAATGTATGTACATAAAGTCATTGCAGATCACATAATCTCGATGACCAAGACGATGCTTTCGACAAACATGATTTTTTCAGATGAAGTCAAGCAACACAACCTGTGGCTGTGAAAGCAAGGACGAGTCACATCTTTTGGTTCTGGATGGTCACACATTGGACACCATGAAAAGCCCATCCTTCGAGCCGGAGTTGAACCAGCGACCTAAGGATACCTGTTGTTATCGTCCTACAGTCCTCCGCTCTACCAACTGAGCTATCGAAGGGAGCAATGGGTTCCAAAAAGCTCAACTTCTGCATGGATGCTGGAGATGATGCGTAACCAAAGTTTAAAATGAGTTTAATGGGACAACAAGTCACGTGTCTTTGTCATTAAACATTGGTACATGCGTAACCAAAGTTTATTTTGCAAAGATGCTACATTGTAACATTCATAACAAATTTACAAAGTACCAGATTTTTTTTTAAATTTGCAAAGAAACCTACAGCTCTGAAAACAAGGCCCATTAACATGTAGTCATTGTGAATGGTCACACATTGCACACCAATAAAAAGACCATCCTCAGAGCCAGAACTGAACCTAAGTAAGCCATCATCAACCCACCATTCTCTACTCTTTTAAACTGAGCTATTGAAGGGAGCCTGTGCATGGATACTGAAGCTGATACATAACTGTTAATTTTGCCTCCACGTTATAAAATAATTGAACATTATGAATAGTTATGTGTCTTAGTCTACATATAGAAATTATGCATGGATGCAGAACCTGATGCTTTGCTGAAGTTTATATGGCAAAGATTCCATGTTACATTGAATACCATGACAGTCACACGTCTTTGTCTACGTATGTGGTCATTTAACACAGGACACAATACAACAACAAGACACAAATCCACATAAAGGTGGTTAACAACTACAGTGAGGCACAAAACAACAAACAAGAGGCAAAGCCAACACAAAATTTGTTTGTCTTGCTCCTCTTGAGGAGAGTTGGTGGGGCCTCTTGCATATCTGCTCCCAGGGGTGCGCTGCCCATGCATCTAATGTCTCAGTATGTTTTCGATCGTTTAAATCATCAGCTCTTACACTTTAAGAATATTGATTTATCGGAAATTATGTTAGTCAAAACAGTATAGTGTTTAAAGGTATTTTAAGAGCTCTGGGTAAGCTGTAATGTGAAGTGATAGCCACTAGATGGCAGCAGCTAGCCTCACAATGCTAATGCCTGCTGTCATCTAATCTTACTGAATCATGACCATCCATCAACACTAACAGTCTAATAATCAGAAATGTCATATTCACATTTTATGTAGTCCTATTAAAAAGATAATCAAGTAAATGATCGCTCAAAAAGAAGTTCATTAAGTTAATAAAAGTTTGTCATCAAACCTTTTTGTGACCTTTACTACACGAGCCATTGTATCATTTGTTACACAGCTGTGATGGAAACTTCTGTTAGAGGTGATGTGATTCCAATGCCATGATGATCATGGACTGATAACATAGAAGACGCATTATACGTAACATAGCCATGCGATGATGTAACCACGTATTCAAAAACATTACAGTGAAACTCCACCCGAGACCACTCCTGTATTTGTGTCGGTACTCGGCAGAATGCTGAGATGTGTATCAGCTTGTTGAAACCTCTGACGCGTACAATATGTCGTCATTGAAAGCGTTATTACTAGGCGCAGCATTTTAGATATCACCCAGCTATATTCTGTGACATTTCCCATAAATATATTATAGGACCATGGGTCTTTCAGGGTCAAGGCTCAGTGCTTGTCAATGCTTTCAACACTCACACACACACACACACACACACACACACAGACACCCTCCACCCGCTCTGAGCACTTCTCATCAGTATTCTCCCAGTGGTGCAGGATTAAACTGTGTCCGCAGCACAGACAGCACAGGGACGGCCTCTCATTCCTCGGATTTCTGGGGCCCACCTCAAAGACCCAGAGGCTAAAACTGGGGATTTCAGAACAACTGGAATCTTTATTCAATTATGTCTGTGGCCGCCAAGCCTGTCACCAGAGTGTTACCCCCCAGATCAAACCCCACAGTGCTGTCTTCTCAGGGGGAAGTCATGCAGGGGTGAAGCCAAATGAGGCTGTGCTGGTCTTTCTAATGAATATGTACATGGAGCCTTTGCTGCTCTTGGAACAGCTCCTGTTACATTCATGTGAAACAACTGAAGGTCAGGTAAAACTATTCAATGAGGGCTTTGTACATTGGATAAGAGGAGATGCATGCAGAATAAAAGGCATTGTGAGTGTGGAAAAAATGATTTCCGGCCAACTTTTTTCCACTTAAAAACAAAGATAACCATGCAGTGAAATAGTTAAACATCTCACTTAAATCATCAATTGTTGACATGGCTTCTATGAATCTGGTTAATGGCAACCTTTAGGGTGTTTGCTGCCTTCAGCCCATTTAGTTTTAAGAACAGCTTAAAGGTCTAGTGTGTAGGATTTAGTGGCATCTAGCAGTGAGGTTGAAGAACTGAAGCTTCTCCCGTGTAGTGTGTACTGACGCGAAAACGTTGTTTTCCTGTGTTTGGTTTGTCCATTCTGGGCTACTGTAGAACAACATGACGTACTCCGTGGAAAAGGAATCCTATCTTTATGCAGATATAAACAGCTCATTCTAATGTACTAAAAACACAATTCTTATTTTCAAGTAATTATAAACTTATGAAAACTTAGTTGTGAATATTACATATTATTTCTCCCAATAGATGCCCATAAATCCTACACACTGGACCTCTGACCTCCTGATACCCGAGCTTTTTCTCCTAGCTATTTGGGATTAATAGGACTCGAAGTAAGTATGAAACAAAATGCAATATTTGTTCAATGTTTTGTAAATCTATGAGTTAGGGGTCACTGTTCATGTCTAAAGCTGTCAAACTGTTTATTTCATGGCTGTGCAATTGCAAATAATGTAGCACAGCTAAAAGTCTTGTGATTTGTTCGTTTTGTAACGCTATATGAATTTTCCTTCCTCAATATTCCAAGTTAGGAATGTCCTTTTTGTCTGTTGGAACAATTTGTCACAGCTAATTGGCCTGTGTAAAATGCTGTGATAATACAAAAGTAATGTCCAGATGTCCTCAAAAAAGATGATTACAAAGTCCAGATGTCCCAAATGAGTACTTTATAATAAACAGCGTGTTAGCTTGTTACTTTCTCTCAAATATCCATATCAAACTGCCATATCAAACTACAAATGTTATTAGTCATATTAGTCATGAACATGTTTTAACTATAAGTTTTTTCTTTGGCAGAATTGGCTGTCGTCTTGTTTTTACATGGATTAGTGTATTGGGCTTTTGCTACCACCAGATGTCACAAAAAAGTGTCTACGATGGAAGGCAATGGTCAAAGTTATGCAAAATGAGGTATGAATTGCAGCAAATCCAAAATGTAATGTACTTTTATGAGGATGCAGGGTTTCATGAGACGAAGCCAACAAGAGTAACTATAAAGTGTAAAGAACGGGTGAAGCTGATCAGGGTAACATCACCCTAATATATCATAAGGGTCCATTTTTGGATTAAATAAAATTATTATTATTATTTTTTTTTTTTTGGAAAACAGTAGATTATTTTTCATCTTTTTTAATATGGCCTACTTAACCTGCATTAAGTGCTTTCTTTTTAGCCACTTGGGGCAGCGTAGCAGTAAACATTGTCACTTTATAGTTGTTATGGTGGATGTGTTAGCAAACATTTGCCTATACACACATTTAGCAGTAGTACATAGCACATAGTAACACAAGAATTAATTTGAAGTCATGTTCTGTATTCATCCATAATATAATATAAGTCCAGTATTAACTCTGCTTTTAACTCTGTTTTGGTCTCCACCAACTGCTGATTGAAATATCTGTCTCCTTAGTTATTAAATGCTCCACTACAGGTGACCATAGTTGCCATCTAGTTGCTGTATGTGGTGACAATGATGCCAATAACAGCAGTAAGAGAGAACAAAAACAGTAAGCTTGTGGGCCTTAAAAGCAAAACACTATGAAAGATCCCTTTCCCATACTAACAGTCACTGGTCCCATTGTTGATATACAAATAGTGATTATAGCAGCTTTAAAGGAGATGTTTTAGTACATTAGTATGTATTTACAGTATGGAGAGGGGTTATGTGATTGTATAAAATAAAGCCTTATTTTTGTCATAATTTAACAGACTAGCTTTCAGAGGTGTCTTACCCGTGTGTTTGGATTGAATTTGTTGCGATAGACAAATGATATTGCAACAACAGCACACACAGCCTCTTGTTTTTAGTGTTATTTTGAGGAAGAAAACAAAGACAGACAAAGGTGGAAGCAGACACAAGCCACACCTTGTGAAAGATGACATAAAGAGAGAATGACTAATCAAGAATGTGCCACACAGCTGTTCTGATTATGCTGTTGTTCAGGTGTTGTTCAAGTCCCAAAGTTCAGGTGGAATTCCCCTGAAATGTAACCTGGCTATGACACACAACTGGTCACGAAAGACACGACATTATCACAGCAGACGAAACTGGCACATGAAGGTCTTTGCTGGTCTGCATGTTGTTGTGTAGCAACAGAGCGAATTCCTTGGTATGGTGAGCATGATGCAGTGTAGCAGCCCATTAATCAAACTGAACCACTGAGCGGATCCATTATTTGTGTGTACGTGTGTGACTCTCTCTTTGCTCTGCAGTAAATTACTTCCAAAGCAATATCAACTTGTTGGGACAGAATTTTTCCCATTGACACAAGCAGATGGTCAGGGTCGCGGTCATGGTTTCACATTTATTTGAACAATGAAAGAACGTATAAGAACATAACTTTTGGTTCTTAAAACTGCTCAACAAAAGATGAAAAGACCAAAATGTGGTTTTAAGCGCCAGCAAAGTCTTCTTATTCTTGTCCCATATTCAACCATAACCGAGCCTCCATCTGAGACTTGATGCTGAGATTGCCTCACAGCTGTGGCTGATTTTTTCTCCACGCGTTCTTGGACTCTTGTGAATCATTCATTCAAATGGCTTTTAATTATAGCTTGAAACCCTAATCTTCCTAAACTGCCTGTTTGTGTTTCTGCAAACAATTATTCTTCAAAGTTGAACCCTATTGTCGATGACGGATGAGTTCTTGACAAGAGCAAGACTTTCAGTAAATGCATTTGCAGCACATGAAAACAAGTAGTTTAGTGTTTTGTCAAAAGCTCGATCCTTTAGTTCCCACTACGGGACAAATGAGCTTCTCCTCCTAAATAAAGTTAATGTAGAATAAATGTTAGGCTCAGCATAAGCACTACCAGTGATGGAAAGGAATTAAATAGATTTACTTAAGAACTGTACTTAAGTGAAATTTTGAGGTTGTACTTTACTTGTGCATTTTATTTTACTTTATACTTTTTGTTACTTTAGCACTTGCATGTAAGTAGAATTTAAATGCAGGACTTTCACTTGTATGTAAAAGGACTGTTCAAAATAAAAAATATTTATTTTTTTTCCATCTTATCTTTAATGCGAGCATGTGAGTGTGAGTTGCAAAGTGTTGGAGATATTGGCTGTATGATGTCTGCCTTCTCTCCAATATAATTAAACTAGATGGCACTCAGCTTGTGGTGCTCAAAGTGCCAAAAAAAAATATTTGAAAAACACAACAGCAATGTCTCTTTCTAGAAATCATGACCCAGTTACTCAAGATAATCCAGACTTTGTTCTGAGCAGTTTCATGAAGGAACTAGTTTATTCTCTAAGATATTAAGATATAATCTTAATGTTGATATAATCTGTGATATAAGAAACATCTAGTTCCATTACATTGGAGAGAAAGACATCGCTAGGATCGATATCTCCAACACTCA
Organism: Cephalopholis sonnerati; assembly: GCA_019142605.1. Lineage (NCBI taxonomy): Eukaryota > Metazoa > Chordata > Actinopteri > Perciformes > Serranidae > Cephalopholis > Cephalopholis sonnerati. The sequence goes on from JAGQAX010000019.1 coordinate 14,804,692, forward strand.
CATCTAGACTGATAAATAGCACTACAGGTAAGAGGAAAAATATGTGTTTTTGATTTTGGGTTGAACTGTCCCTTTAAGTGTTTCTACACTGTGGTATTGGCACCTTAAAGCAACTATAAGATGTGAGTACTTCGTCCACCATTGTGATAAAGTTAGGAGTTTCATCAGACCCTGCCTGTCTGCCCTGACTGGGAGAGTAAGGTAAACAATGTCACAGAGATTTGTTTACATAAACGTCTATCGTAGACCTGGTGACTCAGGCGCTGTGACACATCACCTTCAAATGTTAATCCCCAGCAACACTGCTTAAAACAGAACCTAACCCTAAATTGCCTTGGAACAACCACTGGCATTTTTGTGGTTAGCTAAATATGTGAAGCGATAGCGATGTGAAACCAGTCATATAGCATTACAGCTGTTTGAAGTACACGGGTGGGGGTGGTTATATTGGACCTTTACCTAGTTGTGTTTGGGTCCACTGAACTTTCTTTACACAAACACTCAAGCAGTTCCTGTTGGGATCAACTTCCAAGAAGAAGAATAACAACAACAGTGTTCCAGCTATACACACAAAGACACAGCGTGATGATGCTTTGTTCACGTCAGAGTGACGTGTGACGAACTCCTGAGGTTCCTCTCACTGCCATGGGTCTCATGATCCAGCTTCCTCAGCAGACACAAAGAAGTCGGTCACATAAGGACTCACTTGTCTTTATCCTTTGTACTGTGTTTATATGAAAACAGAAGTGCGGCCTGTGTAATGACTAAAAAGGTCAAAAGGTGGTCAGGATCAGTTCCTTCAAGTAATCCCACCGCTCCCCTGACTCTCCTGGCCACATCCGGCTGAATAAAACAACTGAAACTAGTTTCAACCAGACAGTCAATAGTAACATTGACCTGACTTGCATCAGCATTGATTTCAGATGCTTAAAGTGAGGGTGTAAATGAGCAAACTCCAATCTTGAGCTATGGCCACAAGCATTTAATCCTTTCACTAACACTAATCAGACACAAGTATTGGATTTGTTTTTCAAAATAAAATAGCCAGCAGAGAAATGAATTAAGCCTCAGTCTGCCGTAGCAGAGTGTGTTAAACCACATTCACAATCACTGTTTAAGTTAAAGAACCATAACACTAACATAAATCTCTACATTGCTCATTTACATTTCAGACATCCCTCCTAATTATTTTCATACACGCTCAACATTATAATAATCAGATAATATCATAATGTTGTATTCAGTCTTATCAGACAGTGATTGCCTCAGTTGAAGCTTATCTCTGGCTGTGTTTACAAAGAAAACGAGCAGCTACTGTTCGCTGACTGCAAAAACAGAGGCCTGACCATGCATTATGTATATGTGTGTGTGACAAAATCTGGAGTGTGTGGCCGCTCCTCACAATCAAATATAAATATAAAATATACATGTAAATAGTCCATAGGTTAGTCTTGAAGAAGTCAACCAGGATGAACCTGAATTGTTTTGTCATTATATAATAATCAGTGCAAAACTAAATGTATTAAACAATATCACCGACACAATAGAGCTGCATTGTCGACCAACTAACTGTCAGATTGTAGAGAGCAAATGTCAGCCTTTAGATACTCACTTCGCTATGTGCCTAGCATCTAAACATTGACAGACATAGTTAGCCATCAGCTGGGGAATTTAGAAGAACATTTGGAAGCTAGAACCAGATATTTCCCAAAGAAATTGCTGGAGACAGGGGCGCCCCAGTAATTCATCTGCTAGAGTGTGCGACCTATATAGTTCTCGACAGTGGCTCAGGTTTGATTGCAGGCCGCAGCCATTTACTGTACAGCATGCCGCCCTCACTCGCTTCCCCCTCTTTCATCTATCTTCAGCTGCTCCATAATAAAAGTGAAAAAATGCAAAAAAAAAAAAATCTTTAAAAGACGTTGGTGAGGACCAAAACAGAGATAAAAGAGAGTAAATATTTGACCTACATTCATCAGGTGGACAGAAACATGACACCAAATGAATGCTAATGTTGCTACATGTCTGCAGCATGGGTAAAAGGGCACTTTGCTGAGATTTTCTATATATTAATAATTCATTCATTTCATAGGGTCTGGAGCCTATCCCAGCTGACATTGGGCGAGAGGCAGGGTACACCCTGGACAGGTCGCCAGACTATTGCAGGGCGGACACATAGAGACAGACAACCATTCACGCTCACATTAACACCTACTGGAGATTTAGAGTCACCAATTAACCTAACCTGCATGTCTTTGGACTGTGGGAGGAAGTACCCAAAGAAGACCCATGCTGATACAACATGCATTTTGTTTAGTAAAAAAAAAAGTTGCACGGTCCCACTAGATATTTGTACAGTCTATGTTTTGCTTTTTAGAGTACTTCCATTTAATGGAATGGTGCAGCAATGATAAACATGGAGTCTTGGGTTTGAGTATATATCCCTTAGTGCAAACATCATTAAGTGTCAATAACACCATAACATGATTAAGTAGGAAAGAACCTACTTCAGTAGGAAATTAAAGGAAACTGGATGTTGGGCATAATGGGTGCATCACCACTGATCTGCTATCAGCTGAATCAATTTGATAGTCTGACTGATACACTACTGTAGTTCCCAAAGCTGCAAATCATCTCACCAACACAAGTTTTACCCTGAAAAGTTGTTAAGTGACAGACGCCTGAAGTGTACCATTCCCTGTGACTGTGACACATGGGACAATGTGGTCTACAGCGCGTTAAATGTACATAGAGAGACAGTCACTGAGTCAGATTGTTGTTTTCCGCCCCAGGAAACTAGATGTATGTGGGACATTGGCTGCCTCTGGGTCTGGCTGGAAAAACCTCTCACCCTCGAGACCTTTCCACAGTGCTCTGAGCTGCCAACTACACACACATACACACACACATGCGCACATACACAAACACACAAACAACTTGGACACAAATGCGCTGAATTCTATCTACAGCATCCTCAACCAAGTTGGTGTGCTGGTGTGTGTCAGCCTGACCACACAGCGATGCAGGGAGTCGTGTGGCTGGCGTCACTCTGTGGTAAATTAGTAGTCATGTTATAAACAGATTATTTTAAGTCTCTGATTACGTGCGTACCAAATGATGGCTTAGCTTAAACACCAGTGACTCTGCCCAAGTGTCCTCTCTTTGATTACATAGAAGAGGTCTGAACGGTAATTATTATACTAAAGAAAGTTGGACAGAATGATTTCCAAAAAGGATAAAGGTACCACTAAAATGTCTACCACTGTATCTTCTGTACGTGTGATGAGACAGTTGTCAGTTGGGATTACTACAGTTGCTACTGATGGAGAGAAATTCATAAAAATATACTTAAATAATGTGCTTTTTCAATTACAGTACTTGCACTTAACTTGACTACTTCCATGTTATGTAGCTTTATATATCGTCCTCAGTGCATTTCAAAGGGACACATTGTACCTTTTGCTCCACTACATTTATTTAGCAGCTGTAGTTACGAGTAAAGAATATGCTATAAAATAATGGCTCCCGACTGGTCCAGCCAAGTGATCCAGATTGCTCCTTAGTCGTTGGTTCAAGGTCCACACAGTTTAATACATTCAGCATCATATATAGTAACATATCAGTCAAAGGCGCCATGGACTTACATAATGAGTACTTTTACTTTTACTTGTAGTACAGTGTTGTCTCTGTAGTTTTCCCTAAAGATATACGTGCAAGACATTCCTTAAAAACAATACAGAATGAATCACTCTCAATTATCACTCATGATCCGCTGCAAGTGTGTGATGGTGTGTGCCTTCAGAGCGCTAAGGTGAGGTCGGGGCTTTACATAAAGGTAGAGTCCAGATGAGACAAGAGACACAGCGCTGAAAACATGCAAATATATCAAGGTAAAACTTCCAACAAGAGTGAATCCAGGGTTGGCTTTTATTTCCACCTTTCACTGGCGAGCATGCTTACTCACAATAACTGATAAATCCTGGGTATAGTATACCTTTAAGTGAAGGGCCTGAGTAGCCTAGTTCTTCCAGCACTAATGCAAGTAATATTTCAACAAGTAATAATGGCTTTCTGATTAGTGTCCGGAGTGCACCGTCAGGCTTTCTCAAGATTTCCCTGTCCATTTCCCTCTCCACCTTTCTCCGGATGCAGCCGCTGTTTCCGTGTACCAACAGGAAATGAGGGGTGTTAAATGCTCCTGTGTGTCGCACCAGGGTAATGCTAAAGATTACACAGCTCAGTTTTTCTGCTGGACCCCGTCCAGTCATTAAAACAAATGAAATCACCGCTGTATGCATCATACACTCAGACACAGAGGGGAAAAGGGTGGAGGGTGAACTACACCCTCTTTACAAACCTCAGCAGCCTCCTGACTCTCATAAACACACGTGCACTTTCTCTTTGCTACCAGGCTGCACCGTATCATTTTGGGAACGCAAAATGTGGGTGTAGTCTGTTTCTGGTGAAACCTCGGCACAGAGCTGGTTGGAGAAATGGCTGTGGCAATGCCTTAATAGGAACTATGACTGTTTATGTTAGTCAGAGAGAGTTCAGTGGAAAGAAAAGTGGCGATTAAAAAAAAAATGGCATTACCAAAATTGCATGATGTATACTCTCCAGTGTATTTGTGTGTGTGAGTGGCAGGGGGACATGTGGATCATAGGGTAACAAAAAATACTGGAGGTTTAACTAGGAGACACATGTAAGAGTGAGAAAGCAGACATCATAAAACACATAGAGATTATAGAGGTCAAGCGAGCATTGACCTTTCATGCTGACCTTTAACTTGTTGACCATCAGTGAGAGAAGATGACCCACAACTTTGACCCTGTGTAGGCCATGTTGTTCCCATGACAGAGCCCTAAGGTTATCCTTAATGATCCAAAAACCGGTCACATATTAGAGTCTACATTTAACAGTATGTCCACACTAAGCCAATTAAATTAAAAATCACATCCCAGTCCTTCATCCTCACTAAAGCTCCCACCAACAAGTCAAGCCTACCTAAAACCAATGTTTAAGGTAGGCTAAAACAGGTCTGACTTCATGCTTCAGTGTGTTCTGAGGGAAAATAGAGCTTTTGTGAAATGCAGATCTGCTGCCTGCTCAATGTTGGTGGCTGTGTAGCTGTAAGGTTGAGAGGAACTTTCTGTTGTTTTAACCATTATTTTAAGTGCCAGTTAACATATCAGACGACACTGCAATTAGACAATAATGATTATATCACTGCAGCTTTGAAATGGGGGTCATTTTATTTAGCTTATTTAATGGTCTGCTCAGCAAGAGACATTTTATGATGAGTTAACAAGGCAATTAAGTGAACGTTAGCCTTAGTTTGGTGAAGAAAAAAAACCTGAATTCAGGAGGTGTACATTTGTATTTTTCTGTTTAATAAGTAACTAAAGCCCTTTTTAAATAGGAATTGTGTAGGAAAGCCCAATCAGTCTTTGTTCAGCATTGGCAGTATAAAAACAAAATCAGGGAGTGCAGCGAAATGCCACCTGCGTACTTCTGTTCATACAGAATGTGCCTTTTTCGGGGCAATGGGGGGCGTGAGCAAGTGACAAAACGTGTAGCTCAGCGTGTGACGTAAACAGTGAAGCCTTGTGTCTTGCTCCGAGGCGATTCTCTCATAAGTTGGCCCGTCCTTCACCGTTCCCATCATTTGACGGTTATTGGCCTTTCGTTTGCGAGGGCAACGAGGGCGCACAATTCCTTGTCTCCCCAGTTGCTCATCTTTACAGTTTCTTTCAGGTTGTTTGCGTTTCCCTCTTGCTACTAGCTGCTCGTTCCTGCTATCAGTTGTTTCCTGTTAGTCCACCGCCAGTGGGTCGCATGTGCGGCGTCATCAACAGCTCTTCACATAAGTCATCAATAACCCCTTTCCATGGCGGAAGGGCGCCTCGTTCTTTTTAAACCAAAAAGGTTCCACCAATATGTTTACCCCTATGCAGTGGAAAATTGGGCCCCTTGGATCAACTCGTCAGTCCAACTCTGTGTGTCTAAGCGCTCGCAGTTTGCCTGCAAAACAACCCAACATTTGCCGAAAATCTGGCAGTGTAAAAGGGGCTTAAGATATGTTGTTTTAGCATTCAGTTTAAGTGTGTGAGAAAAAACACATTTTTTAACTCTCTTTTGGTGCTGCTGGTGTGATTCTCTTCCTTTCTCTCTCTGTCTGTGAGTGTCTGGCGTATTCATTTGGACCATAGTCCAGTGATCAATCTCTCCCCTTTCTCCTACAATCACCATTAACAGGGTGCCAGACTGCAGGTCAATTAAAACAGCTAAACCCACTGAGAGACTGCCAAAGGCTCTGCTCGCTCACTGTTTGCTTTTAACTGGTGAGGAAAAAGAAGTGTTTGTGTGTCAGTGTGTGCAAAGATCCATGGTGGGAAAACTGGTAATGTTTTGCACTTAGTGAAAAGATGTGGGCTTTCTGTGTTAAACTCAAGGCCAAGTCCCGACTAAGAGATGTCTCCTTAATTCTGAGTGACATAAACATGTTTATGATTGACTGCAATAAACAACTTGATCTATTATTTCCTTGAAGACACACACCACCCCCATGTTCTCGACATCATTCGAAGTTCCGCCTTTTGAAATGAACTTGAATTCACTCTTTCTGCATTTCAAGACCCACTAATTTCCCGTGCTGCTTCAGACAGACATTTAAATTAATCAAGCCTGACTTGAGCGGTTGTCGTGCTGAGGAGGAATGCTCCTCTTGACTCTCTTCGTGTTTGAGGATAATTGGTACTGATTACCGCCTCTTACTGTGTGTACTCACTGCTCACTGATGAGGAATGGCTCAAACACACAGATGCTAACAAACACATAGACACACTTTGTTGTCCCCAAAAGAAACACTCATTGTACGGACAAAGGCCCATGCGTGTCGATACACACAGTTCTCCCCATTATCTGCTCTGGCACATACCTGTAGAGGAGGAGGCTTGTTTATTTGAGCTGCTGTGTCTCTTAAAGACATTCCAGTGTGGTTTTCCCACGCTGAGGGTGGTGCTGGTAGCTGGTGAGGGTGGTGGAGGTGCTGGTGGTGGATGGGGCTTGGAGCAATGGCCTTTTGGACTTTGTGTTGATAGTCAGTGCACGAAGGGCCAAAAACAGCCCTGTCTGTCCAGCACAATACGTAACGCACATTCCTCTGAGACATGTCCAGACATGTTGGAAAAGATATGAAAGGACGCATTCACTTTCTCACTGATGGAGGTGTTTAGGAGGGAATGTGGGTTTAATGCAGGCATGTACACGTGTGTATTTGAAAGAGGGGATTTTAAGGTCTAGTCCACGCGTAGACAGGTATTTGTTTTAAAGAACAGGGTTTTTCCTTCTTCATGTGCAAGCAGTATTTTGAAAAATCTCCATGCAAATGAAAATGCAAAAACAGAACTGAGGTGCTGTCAAGCTGTCATGCTAAACCAACAGGTGGTGGTATAACCCTAATGTTGTGTTCACACCAGGCGCAAATAAAAAAAGGCGCAAGTGATTTACTTGTAAAGTCAATGTAAAGATGTGATTAGACACGAATTCCCATCGCGCGATGGACGCGATGCTGCGATAGCCAATCAGCATGGAGATCCTCTTGGGACATCTGACGCTGAGAATGTACCGGCAGAAGTTCATTTATTGATTCAGCAATTTCACGTGTGTATGATGCAAGTTTTTTGTGCATATGAAGCGAGTAACACAAAATATTCGAGGGTTCAAACTTGAGCGAGTAATGCAATGTGAAAATTTGCATCTGGTTTGGCGTGAACACAACATAACCCTTAAGCCATGATGGACAGTCATACGAAGAAGAGGAGGATGTTGGCCAATCAGAAGCCTGATGACAGCTATTACTGGAGGGCTACCTGGCTGCAGTTAACAGCGTTGCTAAATGTATGATAATCATCGTATCTTTACGATAATTTTGCCCCCTGTACGATATACAATCATTAACACCAAAACGTGCTATAATGTACGATAACTTGACCATTTTGTCACACCTACATTAGCAGTTGATTTTAGTCTGTCTCATTTTAATTTATTTCCTGACATGATCATAATAGCAACATATGGATTGTACGTCTGTGTTTACTCATCTCCTCTCACATGGCATCTTTCTAGCCAATTATGCATGGTGGAGGCTATGATAGACGTTACTTACAAGGATGGCTGTCATTCTGAAGCTGTGTTCAAGTCGAGTTGTTTGAAAAAAACCAGTAAGCCCAGTTATTTATTTAATTAGCTTAGCTTATGGCTTTAGCCTTACTGTTTTTATGCAGAAGATGAACAGGCTTTCATTTGTGCTTTATTGTAAATCTAATTTTATAATAGCTGGCTATCACAAAATATTGGACTTTTTTCATACAGCCTTCCAAGCCTGATAGCAATGTCAGCTTGTTTAAAAAAATTATGTCGTTAGATTTGTAGGTTTGTCACAAAGTCGTTCAACATGTATGCATATTTGTTGTTGTGGTTATGACTCATGTCCATTAATTTTCCTTAATTTTGAGCCTCTTGTACCAGAGTTAAACATTGCCTTTTTTGGCAACACTGTGCATCAAGAAGGGTTGGAATTGTGTGGCGTTAGAGTGATGTAGATTTATCCCTCAGTATCACACTTGAATGTAGTGGAAGTTTATGTGAGAACCTGTATAAAGTCCTGTTAGCAAGGTTAGACCCAGCACTATTTTAGCCATGTCTACCATTGCACTAAATGTTGCCTCATTTGTGTTGCCACATACCAGCACACACTGTGACGTCATAAGCTATAAACTCCCTTTTCCCTGTCTACACATCAACACTGAAAACTGAGTCTCCGAGCATCTTCTCCCTGAAAGGAGTTTTACAAAAGGTCCATTTTCAGTTAGCTAGCTAGCAGTTTGCATGTGGATGAAAGGCCAAAACGCATGAAAAAGCTGTTACATAAAACCTGTGTACGTGCAGATTTATTGTTGTTTCCTCTTTTGTGTCTCAAATCAACACACCGCATCTAAACACGGATGAAGCTTAGCTGCGTTTGAAAAGAGGGCAGCAACAGTCAAGCTTTAAAAAAAGGACTGGATAATCCGGCTATCATTAGAAACAGTTAAAACAGAGAAGAAAAACACAAGTGTGGAGCTGCCTGAAACTGTGCGGCTCCAAAATAGATCTTATCAGCAAGGCTCCTGTTGCCAGACAGGATCGACGAAAGAAAACGGTTTGCTGTCTATTTATGCATAGACATGCATGAACACACACACACACACACACAGTTCACAGTCAAGGCCCGCTGCAGCATCCCCAAAGCTCTCATTGTCAATGTATATCAGCAGCGTTTTGGTGAAACCAGACTCCCTAGACATCAGAGGGCCAAAGAAGCAAAACAGAAAAGGACACCCCCCTTTTCTTTCTCACCCCCAGCTGCCAGGGAGGGGCTCTGTACCCTGATTTATACCCTGCAGGTGTCTGGCATGTTCATGTGCATGCATGCGAAAGTCCATGCACGTGCAATGTCAGAACAAATCGGCCCCTTCAGTGTATTTTACTATTGAGATAAGGCAGTAAAGTGAAACACTGGGATGAATGCTTCACACTTTGAGCCCGCTCCATTAATCCTGCACTGTAAAACTCTGAGAACCTCTCTCTGCTGTGCAATGGCAATCAGATTTAGTATGTGCTTGTAGCCACTCCACAATACACATTATAAATTTCTTAAGAGGCCGTGCACCAATAGACATCAGCTATTATTTATCTGAATTAAGTGCTTTATAATATTTCCTCGTAAAAAGGTATAAATAAACAACACAGCCACTGCGTTTTTGTTCATGCAATCAAAGACAATGGACTCCAAAAGCTATAAATGTCAACTGTAGTAATTTATTCTCAGATCAAAAGATACAACCATCCGTCTCCTTTTGCCCACTGAGAGAAAAAGGGAACAACTGTTCTGCAATGCACTCAGGATATTTTCAAGTACAGTTTAAGATTGTTTTATGTCTAAGTATATACTCTAATATTAAATGTGTAAATGATGGTGAGATTATATAGTCAATAAATACTATGAAAAGAGCAAAACAAACAATAAACTCATCCTGGTAACAAGTAAACATGTCAGTGAGCCACACTGTTAACTGCATGACATGTTCTGTCATTAACATTAACACTGACACTGTAATTTACATGAAGTCAATCCCATATAAACCATCCCGCTGCTGTAAATGCAACAAAAATCACCAAATGTGTATCAAAATGCAGCTGGAAAAAGTTCCCAACTCCTTTTTGAGTAACATTTCCCAAAAACTACAGTGGCCATGTTTTTTTAAGGCAGAACTTGACCTTTGTCAATTTTTTTATTTTTTTTTATTCATTCATTTTACGTCATCAGTGATGGGATTTGATGACAACAAGATAAATATAGAATGAGTAACTTTTCACCACTTAATTATCTAGTGATATACAAACAGTTTACATTAGTACCTTTTAATTGCGCTACATTAGGAATATGTACCCCCCCAAATGACTATATATGTATCAGTTATAACCCCCTGTTGCACTGACTTTCTGAAAATAACTTTTTTTTTGCATGGCTCTGGTAAACAAAGAATCCAAAAACTGAAGAAATTCTTGATAAACTCAAGTAATAGGTGATCACCTTTAACAATGAAAAACTCTATCAAAACATTTGTTTACAAATTCTCACATAACTCATACAATATAATCCAAGTCTCATTTATCCAGTCGTATGTTCAGTACTTCCCAAACAAACAGCCCTTTCCAATGGGGAACTAAACTGATAGTGAAACTTATCTATGCTCTCTTCAAAGCCAGCCTCAATTGACAAAAATGGCAATTTTACCTCAATGAACACAAGAGCTGCTGGTCTACTGCTGCCTCGATTAGTTAGTTTGTATTATTGTGTGACTTTGGTGAATCTGAACTAACCTTTTAAAACACCAAAGTCACATTAATAAACTAAATGATCAAGAGAGTGGTAGACCAGCAGCTTCTGTGTTCATTGAGGTAAAATAGATGTTTTTATCAATGGAGTTTGGTTTTGAAGGGAGCATAGTGAAGTTTCACTTTCAGATTAGCTCCCCGTCAGAAAGGGCTGTCTGTTTGGGAAGAACTGAGCATACAACTGGATAAAAGAGCCTTGGATTATACTGCACAAGTGTGTAAACAGGTGTTTTGTTATTGTTTTGCTGTTGTCAAACGTGGACCCCTATGACTTCAGCTTATCAAGAATTTTCTCAGTTTTTACATTCTTTGTTCACTGATGGCATGCAAGAAAAATCATTTTGCAGGTGAAGTATTTCTTTAAAAACAGGATTTTGGCCTATGTGTAAACACATAAAACAAAATTGCTGCATACACGCTTGAGTCTCGTCTGCTGAAAAATTACAGTCAGATGCTGCAAAGTACCTGTTTGCCTGCATGTCTGTGACGTTCACAGGAAGCACAGACTGTGTGCTGTGGGTCTGTTGACACATGCCCACACAGATGATTGCACATAGAAATGTAAACAAACAGTATGTCTTTTCTTTGGAACGTGTTGACAAGATTATGACAATCAGATGCAGAGAGAACAGCAAGCAACAAAGGGAACTTTTTCGCTTGTATAAATCTGGGAAAGAATGCATCGATTGCATTGTCTTTATTTTTCAGGAAAGCCTTGTTTCTCACAGCAGTACTCTTCTCTGTGTCTTGATGGCTGCATGAACCAGCCCCTCCCTCCCTCTAAAACAATGACAGAGGCTCTTCTTTCATGTTCCCAGAGGGATAGTCTTGATAAAGGGTATACTATTAGAAAAGATGGAGGGAAAAGTGATGGTGCGATAAGAAAGAGTAGCAGTGGGGTTGGCAGTGGGGTGTTAGGGGGGGTCAGGTCAGTGCAGAGTGCTGAATCAGCTTTTCCTAACACCCATAACACGATCTATTCCAGAGTTTCCCCGGGGAGCAGTTACGTTCTCAAGGCTCCACGCTCTATATAACAGGAACATTCATTGGACAGCACTTAGTGACAGGGATCACATTACTGGGATGGGGAGGCTTCATGTAACTGCTCATGTATGTAACAATGAGTCAAAGCATGAGAAAAGTCTCAGCCCATGTGATTTTAAATATAAAGATTTGAACATCCTTGAGGGGGAATGTGCAAATGATGGCCCTGTGATAGCCGATGAGTTTCCATGTGAATGCCTGCGAGGTGATAGGGCAGGCTGGTGGGATGTTGTTTTTAGCGGTGTCACCGTGCTGTGTTATTTCCATGTCACAGAAGGACAGCATGAACTTTAGTCAAATACACTTAAATATAGTGTAATACCTTTTCACATCTGTCAAAACAGTTCTGTTTGCCCCTGGCTCTGTCTTCCTCACAGTGCCCCAGATTCAGCCCACTCAGTGCACCTCGACGTTCAAACAATAGAGAGAAACCTGGAGTAGGTCAAGGCTGTCAGAGACATCACTTTAAAACCAGCTGAGCTGACCAAGAAACGATGCTCAGATAGGGCTCAGACGACCGTTTGTAATTGGCCAACAGGAAGGAAGCGGATGAATACCAGGAAGTGAGGTTCACTGGAAAGACCCAACGGCTGCAGCGGCCTCGGCTGCCAGCGGTATGAAACATGAAAAAATTTCCTGAGTCTGCCCAAGTCTGCCTGCTGTTGCTTAGCAACCCTGATTAAGTTTAATCACAGAGAGACTTTTATCTGCTTGTGCTTGCAAAGTATGCCCTGCCCTCTGGAGAGGTCATCCCTGATAGCGTGTGTGAAGTCATGATATGCTGATGTGTATCTGAGGATCACTACATCAGTTAATTTTTCTATTCTATTCAACTCTAATCTGATAAACGGGTGGATTATACTTCTTTTGTTCTTACCTCTTCTTATTGTGTTAAAAGACTAAAGCTAAAGGTGCATGTCTCAGGCAAAAGTCAGCATCCTCATCTTGATGATCTATGTAGAAGACAAGGACAAGATACTGCATTCTTGCTATATTGCAGTGAACAAGGGAAAAACCTTCAGTCAGGCACCAAGCTTGGGAGGAAGGTGGAACTCTCCAAAAAAAGAAAAACAAAGGTTGATGCCCACACTCCTAGCACAAAGTTATTGTACAGGCTTGTTAAGACTAGGAATGTACCAGTCTGTTACTGATATCGGATGTCGGGCTGATACTGACTCTAATGGCTGTATTGGGTATCGTGACAATGGATACAATTTATTCAGTTCAGTTATAGTTTACATCTGATTCAGGCTGTTGTCATGCAATGGTTAACGTGTTCCTACAAAAAGCAATGCACCAAAGTTCATACATATCCCATAGAGAGAGATCTGTGTGGGTACGTGAGACCCTAAAAAAGAGGGTAGATCACAGGGAGTACCACCAGTTGGTCCAGGAGCTTTGCCTCAATGATGGCTGTTTCCAGGCATATTTTAGGATGACTCAGGAGCAGTTTGACAACCTGCTGTCTATCGTCCGGCCACAAAGCTCAGGGTATCCAGCAACTGCAACCATCACTTTCTCCTTTATTGTTTACCAACTGTAAACTTGTTGTCATGACCACCACACAAGGCCTACCTCTCAAATCATCTGACTGGACAATGGGAAAAAAGTGACGATGACATGGGCGCTTTTCCGCTTTGAGCGGATCAGAGTGCTCTAGCAAAAACTCCTGGCGCAGAAACACGGTGCATAGCAACGCAAAAACCGCAAGCAAAAGCTTCATTGTCAATAATTACAATACAATAACAATTACAAAAAGCCACCTTCAGCTGTTAAAATGCTTTCTGTGTGATCGGGGCCTCAGGAGGTGGGTTAGGTTGGTGGATTGGTCAAAAAACACAGGACTTTCCCCAGGAGACCTTTGTTTGGAACTGTGTGAACTTTGAGTGAAATCCAAGTTCTAAACCTAACCACAATAACTTAACTTGCATAAACTCTATGTTAGTTATGTAGCTTAACGTTAAGGACATAACGTAATTCATTGGACGCTTATTTGTAGGATATCATATGTACCAGTGTGTGTGCATTTTTGTAGAGCATCGTGTATTGAGGATAAGTTGCCTAATTATAAATACACATGTGTATTGTTTTATATGGGAATTTTAATTTCTATTTAAAATTTGACCAGTTTGTTGCTGCAGTTAAAAGTTTTAAACTTGAATTCTAATTCCTTTAAATGTTGAGGATTTTTTAAATGAAATTGATGGTGCATGATTTATTATTTTGCTAATAAATAACAATTCAGTAGATTTATAACTATGTATTTACTTACAACAGTTGGTTTTCTTAAGCTAGTAAAGCAATGTTTAAGTCAAGCCTGATAATGAACGGAATGTTCCCAGTCACTTCCACACAGTAAGACTTACAGCATATCAATACAACACAGGTACTCATAGGTACTCAGTATAAGTCAATACCCAAAGCACAGATTATCTGGGATTGATGCACCCCAAAAACAATCAAACACTAAGTATTTATGTATTTTCAGTACCCGCAGCTACATGTTGGAACATAATACCTGGAGCGATAATGACCATGTGCCAAACCCTAACTAGGCACAGCAGTTGGAGTTGCTAAGCTATGATTAGACAATCAAATGTTTCATGGAGGAGTTAACTCACAAAAATGTTAAAGAAAAAATGTATGTAGGTTTTGTAAAGACATGAAATATTTAGTTTTTTTTATAGAATATCACAGAAGCCAAAAATAAAACTGAACACAAAACAATGCACAAACACGCTTGTATAATTAGTAGATGAGAACAAGTTTTCCTTCTCCCCCAGGGCGTGTTTTCATTATCCATTTATCAGGAACACATTTCTTATTGTAAGACTGTCTACGTTTCCACAACACGTTTCTCACAATCAGCACTACACCTCAGTTTTCTTTCTCTCACACTCTCTCTTTATCTCTGTGTTCCTATCTCCTGTTCAATCTGCTTTCCCCTGCTCTGCCTCTCATTGTGTGTGTGTGTGTGTGTGTGTGTGTGTGTGTGTGTGTGTGTGTGTGTGTGTGTGTGTTTGCCTCACCTTTCCTCCTCACTCTCAGTCTCCATCCTTATATGGAAACAACAGGTAAAAGCTTTTCTAACCAGGTTCTCTGACCCATCAAAGAAGGGGGAGAGGGAGAGAGAGCAGCCATCTTGTACATATAGAGGCCATAAATGATTTATTACAGGTCTGAGATGTGTTCATTTCATATTCGTATCTCCCACAGGGTATTTCTTTCTCTTGTACATCTAATGTAAAAGTGGAGGAACAAAGGAGATGCAGGGAACGAAGAGAGAAAGCAGAGCGATACATAAAGTGTTTACATTTTTAATGAGTTTTATGGAAACACAAAAATTGTTGTTTTTTAGAGTAATCAAAATCCAAGATTATAAATTTTAGACAGGGTTTTCCAAATGCTCCTCCTTCATCACTCTCCTTTTACTGCAATAAAACCTTTATTTTTAGGCTTTGGGTACCTTATTCTGAGGGTGTCTCAGCTGTACAAAGCGCTGTAATCCCAGGCACCCCATTTATCAACTTCACTTATCCACATTTTGCTCTACGTCATCGAAAGCATTGTTGTTTCTAGATTTTTCTAACAGAGCCTGAGTGCAGCACAACGATGTGAGCCAGCTAGGTTTTCTGTGTTGTTGCTTTAACAGGCAGAACGGCACTCACAGACATATACTGTATAAACACACAGTGCCAAGAGACAGCTAACAAAACCACCGCAGTTATTAATCAAACCACTGATACGAGGAGACAGATGGCAGGATGTACGTGTGTGTGTAAGACAGCTGTGGCTGTCATACTTCCTTGACGTAGACCTTCCCAGGTGTTGCCTCCTGGGCTTCGCTAAGGGAGGCACAGTGGGCACTGCATTTTTCTGTGTGTGTGTGTGTTTGTCTAGATGTGCGTCTGTCTGAGGGCGAAGTAACGCTTTCATGAGTGTGTGCTTTTCTACACTCAGGTTTCGGTGCCAGTGTACAAGTGTACGTGTCATGTCATGCCTTCGTCAAAGCGAGTGTTCGCAGTAAATCTCATGCTGTGCCTCAAAGCAGTTGGCAGGGAGAGAGACAAAAACTTTTCTTTAAGCTGAAGCAGCTCTCACGTGTGCATTCCTCTCATACCAAGAGCCAGCCAACGCCATGATTAAACAAAGGAAAGATATCTTCAGGAAGTCCCAGTGAGACCAAAGTTAATGAGACAAGCGCTCAACAATGCAATTATGCTTTTGAAAAACTGTTCATGAGTGTGAGTGTAAATGTGTGCTCACTCGATTATCTACTGATTATAGAATATATTGTTTTGAAGTATTCTTAAAGGTCCGATGTGAAGGATTTAGTGGCATCTAGCAGTGAGGTTGCAGAACTATAACCTCCCCTGTATGCCAAGCAAGTATGAGAACTACGGTGGCCAATGTAAAAATGTGAATGGCCCTATCTAAAGCCAGTGTTTGCTTTGGCTTCACTCTGTGGAAGAGGACCCGCTCCGTATATAGATAGAAACGGCTCAATCTATGGTAACGAAAACACAACACATCTTATTTTCAGGTGATTACAAACTAATGAAAACATAGTTATGAATATTTTATACCATTTCTGCCGATAGATGCCCCTAAATTTTACATTACATTGGACCTTTAAGATACTTCATTTTTATGACATACACTTTCCATCTTTGCAAAATTTTGGTGATCTTGATTGCAGTTTGGCAAATTTCTGAATTAAAATAGCATTCCATTGATTTAGCATTGCCCTCATTCACTGTCAGACCCACAATGAACATTTTTTTTAAGTATCAAAATAGATGCAGCCAACCAGGCCCCCAGGTCAGGCTTTGAAGCCAATTTCTGTAGTGGCCAAATGGAATGGCATCCATCACGTGGCTTAAAAAGACTTCTTCCCATAGACTTACTTGGTGACAGAGACATGTATACAGTCTGCGGATACACTTTTATGGCATCACAACCCTCCTCTAAAGAAATATTTTGCTATTAGAATTGAATCCACTCTGTACAATAACATTTGGAAAGTCCCCATTCAAGTTAATGGAGCGATAAACTGGAAGTGGCCGGCTCGGCCAGCAGAAGTCTCTAGCACTTGATCTATTGGCCACACAGTGCTGAAGCAGTGCCGATCATCAAAGTTATCTCATGCTTGGCCACTTTTTTCTTTTTTGGCTTCATGCACCACCCAGCAACTTTCATGGGAAATGAACCAGGCCCAGTCTCCAATGTTGTATCCAGTTGTCTATGCAGTCAGCAAAACCAGAGATATCGTTCACCAGACCTGTAAACAGACTTTGATATGTAAAAATTGGTTGAATTCTCCTTTGGTTCAATCGTATTTGATCAAATTATCTAATACAATAATACTTTTAGGGCGGTACGGTGGGGCAGTGGTTAGCATTGTCGCCTCACAGCAAGAAGGTCCCTGCTTCGAATTTGGGGCGGGGGTTCAAACCCCGGAGTGGGGGATCTCCTCCTGCTTATTCTCCTCATGTCAGTGTGGGTTTTCTCAGCATACTCTGGCTTTCTCCCACAGTCCAAAGACATGCAGGTTAGGCTAAGTGGTGACTCTAAATTGTCCGTAGGTGTGAATGTGAGCATGAATGGTTGTTTGAGTGTATTGACAGTCTGTTGTTATGCATATAAAATGCAAACTTACAGTCCTCTGACTATAATTAGTCATACATATAGCCCATGAGCAATTTGAAAAGCCCTGAGTTGGTGCTCATGTGAGTCATTTTAGACACTAGCTCACAAACCAAAAGGTGTCTGACTTTGCCATGTCATTCATTTGCATTTTTGTCATCATCACATTCTGGTAAATGGCTGATCATGACCAAACACTTGAACAATGGGGGAAGTGTGTGTCTGTGTGTGTGTGTGTGTGTGTGTGTGTGTGTGTGTGTGTGTGTGTGTGTGTGTGTGTGTGTGTGTGTGTGTGAGGGGGGGGCAATAGGTTTTTGACTCTAGGCTAAAGGTTCCTGTGGACATGATCTAACCGGACCTCGAAGAGAAGTAACTGTCACTTGCTGGCATCACACATACAGGAAGCAGATCACTGACTGATCTTGTTTCAGTTCCCTTAGCAGCTCAAAAGCAGGAAATCATGCTGATAAGCAAGAATAGCCACAGACAATGAGCACCTTTATAATACATCAGTAAAGAAGGTGACATGCTGACACACGCAGACATACACACACTACACAACTAGCCTGGACTGTGTGCGTGATTATGAAACATGATTTACGACCAAAAAAATGCTTGCACTGTTTTCTTTTGTGCGCAGCACCCTAAACGAGCTTATTGTTTCACTATCTGCAGGAAAAAAAACACACTCGGCAGATTCCTCATTATGACCGAAATTTATCACATTTCCCACAAAAAAAGCTTGACGGAAACAAAGGGCCATATTCTGTGCTTGCAGTTAGAGCTGAACTGCAACATTGCTGTTTGGGCACACATAATTCTGGATAATTCCAGGATTAATCAAAAGGAAGCACCAAGAAAACTGCTGCAGTAGAAGCCTCAGTGGCCTAATTTAGGCTCTCACATGTCTATGAGTGACTTTGAAAAAAAAGATAAAACCGTAAACTGCTGAACAAAGTGAGTAACCTGCACTAATCTTATACAGCAGGGTGGTAGCGGGGTATTTTTATGCAACGGGAGGCTCTTCCTGCCCTGTGTATTGCATTCCAGAGCTGTGGGTTTGGATGACACACAGCTCAGGATGTCCTGCTGGTAGTGATTCTCATAAAGGAAAGAAGAAGATGAAAGGTCAGCACGTGATGGTATTTTTGAGCAGGAGAGACGGGAAGTTAGTACCGTGTGTGTTTCTGTGTGTTGGTGAGCAGTTCTGAAACCCCTTTTCCACCAGATTAATCCTTTTTTTAACCAGTTCTGTTCAGGACTCTTGGATCCTTAGTGCTATCGAGCAAACCAGCCTGTGTTTCCACCAGTGTTGTGTGGAACCATCATAATCAAGGTTGTGTCATCAACGGAGGGCGTTGCACAATGCATAGCAGGAGTAAACAGTAGTAGCAAGATGGTTGATTGCATTGAATATCTGCAAGCTTTGTTCTGTTTTTATTCAAAAAACATGCATGGACCAACTATTAATGGAAAGATGTAGAAAAACATTATGTGAGCAACTCAATCCTGTCCTTCCAACCTGTAGAATATGACACATTCACTGATGTCATCACGCTTTGCACTTCAGATCAAGGAAAACCTGCCATTTCTTGCTCCGAATGGCTCAAATTAGGAGTGCGAATTGGAACAGCACCCATTTCATGTTGGTGGAAAAGAGTTATGAATGAACTGTAAGTATACAGTCATAGCCCAGAAACCATAAGTCAGCATGGCAGGCCTTTCAGTTCGGGATGCTATCAGAGTTCAAGGTAATGTTAGCAGGTCTGATGGTAACTGCCTGGTAAGCATGATGACTTTTTGCCTGGGATCTGTAGCTTCAGCATCATTTATTTAGCACAATATCATGTATGTAGCCATCATGTGCATATTTCAGAGTCCTTTCAAAAAAAATTAAGTCAGTCAGTTGGAGACAGCGTTTTTAACCAACTCAGTAACAGAGCTGGGCTTTGAAGCCAGTTTGACGTATTGGCCAAACTGTGGCATTACAGCTTGCAGGACTGTCATGTGATGCCATTGGACTTAAAAAAAAAACCTTTTTCCCATAGACTTACATTGTCAAAGAAACCTCTGTAAATCAGTGGACAGTTTTTTGAGCATCACAACCCCTTGAAATTACTTATTTCACTGTCAGAATTGGATCAGAGCAATAACATTTCAGAAGTCTAGAGGAGCCACAGCATTAGATAATTTTATCCCCATTAAAGTTAGCAGAGGGCTAATCCAGAAGTTAGCCACTCGGCTGGCGGAAGTTTCTCGTGCACTTTCTCTATGGAGCTCGGTCTCACACCAAAATCTGGCGCTTGGGTAGTGACTTGCGGCATCAGAATCCAATGAAAAAAGGCATGAAAGTGGCCGGTTGCCATTATCAGGTGGAAACACGGCAGGACAAGGACAACAGTTAAGGCAGCAAAAGTCCGAATTTTGGTGGATGGGTCCATCAAAGGCCAACTTTCACCTTGGAGAGCAATGTTTGCATCCCGTAAGATTCTAAAGCGTCCTAAACCTAACCACATGCTTTTGTTGCCTAAACCCAACCATGTATTTGTTGTTGAAGGTCAATTCGCAGTGTTGTACCAGTGTTGTGTGTTTATTTTGAAAGAGAATGTATGTAAACTTTAAATTTCCCATGAAAACAGAAGTGAATCTTGAAAGAAGAGAACTTGAAAAGGTGTTCCAGAACATCAGCAGCCAACACACCAAGGGTACCTTGCACATCATATGTGGATGTTGAAAGTCCATGACCAAAACGTCAATATGTGATGAGGTCGGAGTGAGAATGTGTTGCTCTACGGGCCCAACGATATGCCCAGGAAGTCGAACTTCTTTGGCTTTGTGCGCCACTGAGCAACTTTTTTAAAGACTTAACAGGACCACCCAGTTCTCCTTACACATCCATGGACTCACGGAACAAATGTTATCTTGTTTAACAAGCTAGCTACAGCTCATCAAATCAGCTAGTGGCAGTTCATTGTAGACAGAATTGATGATTACTATCTAGAAATAAAAAGCCCACTTTTGTTTAAAACCAAGCACACACTTTTAAGATACAGTGTAATAATTTGGAGTGGTGAATCTGCCACCATTATCATTGTTAACTGCTTTGTAAATGTGCTCCGGGAAAAACAGAAAGCTTGACTAGATTTCCCAAAACACAAATGCATATGCGTCTGCACAAAAATATTTCCTGGGCTGTTGACACTCCAGTGAAGTGCACCTCAAGTTCAAGGATTTCAAAGAGATCCAAATAGTTCTGCACCCTCAACCAGCGCTCTGCAGCAGTGACAAGTCTAATGACTAATCCAATGGTCATTTCTCTCCCCACTCTCTTTCCCTCTCTCTCTCTCTCTCTCTCACACACCCACACACACACACACACACACACACACACACACACACACACACACACACACACACACACGCACACCCCTCAACACCACAAACAGAGCATAGCCAATTAAGTAAGATGAGCAGCAAAGCTTGGGGTTACTGGAAGCACACAAAAGGCTTTTGTAGAGCTGCCCCAAACTGACACACACTGGTTGAATGTATGGGAAAAGATTAACCATGCATACATTACAATGTGTCCAGCAACCATTGTGGGCTCGTGCGATTCACACAGATTGTGCCTGCTTTCTATATCTTCGCGCTGCTTTACAGTAACATTCCCCAGACCAATTATTTTGAGAACTGAAGCATGTGAAAAAATTTGCCTCCAACCCCCCCGAGGACGGAGGTCTCCATGTATATTCAAATGCCTCAAATGATTCTGGCAAACTTTTGAATGTTTCTTTCTTTCATTTATAAAGCAAAGGTGGAGAGAAAATGGAAGACATTAAGCGGCGTCGGGGAAATAGTGGGAGAAAGGTTTGGACAAAGACTGACCCCTCACTCAGCAAAAAAAAAGCATTGTTCAAGCAAGAAAGAATCATTATTAAATGAGACAAAGAAGAGGAAAAGAAAAGGAAAACAGAAAGAAAAGAAGGACAGGACAGAGGAGCAGGCATGTCTTGACTCATCCAGACAGACAATGGTTGAGTGACACAGTGTCTAACCCGGTGATAATTCAACATATTGTGTTATTGTTGGTAAAGAAAAGCAGAGAGGACGAGTGTGAAACAAATGATTATGGCGGGGGGTTTTTTTTGTTTATATCTGTGGGAATTATTGTTTATTAAAATGTCCTGTATACTAAGACATGATTTGTAAATGTAATAGTATATGCAATATGAAGTAAACAATGAATAGACAATACCTTTTGTGCATACCATGAATATTTAGGTCTTCTGGTGCAAATACCTTCAGTCGTGATTTATTCTATTTTTTTTTTTTATTAAGTGTTGTATTCAGTACCCACCCTCCTACTTATTAAGTTATTGTATCTTCTATCCTGGACACCTCGCTGTTCACAAAATACATACATGTATTCCAACAGATGCCGACATGCATTCAAATGAAGACAGTTGTTTTGATTGCTTCACACACCCCCATCCCATATCATGCTTCAATCTGCAGAGCTGTATGAATTTGAATAATTCAGCAGCAGGGAGAGTTGCTTTTCACCGCCCTCTGAAACACACACACACGCACACACACACATTTACAGTATGTAGTCAATGCCTTCACGCAATTCCCAAGGGCAAACCTATCTCTATTTGATGAAGCCTTCAAGAGATTTATAAAAAGAACTGATTGAGAGCTACAGGATGGTTCAAAGGCTTACACACCTTTCAAGAAAAAAAATATTTATTTTCTCTGTATGAACTAATTGACCATATAAAAATGACCTTACTAAACGGAAGGGTTCGACGTTTTGCAAAACCAATTTTTATTTCAGAGTTAGATGAGGAGATTAATACCACTCACATATCTGTTCACTAAATATGAAGCTACATTCGGTAACCTTAGCTAAACTTAGCTTAGCTTACCATAACTATTGCAAAGAGGAAGGGGAAACAGCTTGCCTGGCTCCTTCTAATTTAAACACTATTCAAGTTCACTTCTAACACTCAATAACTGACAGGTTATGTCTCTTTTGTCTTAACTGTTTTGTTTGAGCGGGGTTGACGTACTTGACAAATTCCAAATTTGAAAGAACTGCTGCTACACTTGGGTTCAAGTTCAACACACCAAAACCAATAGTCATTAGGAGCAATGAGAACAATGCACCAATAATCTTAGATCATGACCAACTAGAGGGGGAAGACAGCTTTACATCTGGAGCATAATTACTATGGACAGAGGAATATCTGAAAGCAGTCAAAGACAGACCAGGAAAGAAATGAACTGTATTTAACATCCTAAACAGCTTCTGGAAAACAAAAAAACTCTGTACTTACAATTCAAATATCAAATTAATTCTGTTATACAGATCGGAAACATGGAAAATAATGACAAATGCGGTCAAAAAACTACAGACATTCATCAACCAATGCCTCTAGCGTCTCCTGGCCTGACACCATCACCAGCACCAACCTTTGGGAGTGCACCAAGCAAGGACCCATAGAACTTCATATTAGCAGAAGGATGTTTACCTGGATAGGCCACACACACACACACACAAGGCAAGAGAAACAGACACGGACCTAGAACCTCCTGGAGAAAAGGCACAGAACAAGAGATTAAGACTAAAGCTGAAAACACACCAGTACCACCAGAGCGTGACGAGAAAGCATACACTACACTGCAGCTTGTCAACAGACACACAAAATCATTACTACTTTTACTGAAAGATCTGTACCTCTTCCCCCTCTGCATTTGCTTAAAATCATGCATAGACACCCACTAATTAAAGCTGATTTCTCACCTAAAGAGCCAATGTAGAGAGCTATGACTCACCAGGCAATGTCTGTTTTAGCCATTGTCTTTATGACAGGATTGTGGGTTGTTGAGATTGGGATATTTCTCGACCTTAACAATGGGTCTGTCATCATCCATTCTTCGTCACACATGAGACACAGCAATAGCCACAGAGTTCTTCTTATACATCCATGGCGAAGAGAGGAGTCGAGCTGCCATAGGAGCAGAGAAAAAGAGCTGCTACGAGAACCGGTATGTACAAGCAGAGAGCAAGTGGGGGCAAAATGAATTTAATTGTACATTTAATGTAGGGTTGTACATTGAAAATAATTGGGGTGTATAGGGGTTTGAGAGGCTGTCATGGCAGCAACTGAATCAAAAGGCACAAGACTGAAAATGAATGGAGGGTTTTCATCGATTGCCTATTTTCCTTTGGGATTACAATGACCTAAGTAGGTAAGGATGCATCAGACCACACTACCAGCCAGCATTTCCCCCTGTTTCATGTCTCCTTGTGAAGCTTAGCAAACTGTCATGGCTGCAGCTTCATATTTAAGGGATTCTCAACTTCTGGTCTGCTGTTGCTATGCAACTAAGGCATCGGAGAAAAGTTGCCATTAAGAGGGCTCACATAATTTTTAAACTAGCGCGAAGGTAGTGGTGTCATGTAAAACTAGACAATCTAAGGCAGCTGGCTGGTCAGGGTGGGTTGTAAGATTAAACAGAGAGGATAAAAAACTGAAGCTCACTCAAGATTTTGCAGTGTCAAACCAAAGAATACGCAACCCAACAAAGAAGGTGGCGATGTTGTGACGCTATGTTGACTTTGATAATAGACTAGTATCATTCTTCTCACCCAACTCTTGACAAGAATGCAAACACCCTAAATGTTGAAAAAAGGTGAGGTTGATGTTTGATTCAGTTGTTTACTTCTTTGGTATGTTGTATTTTTGGAACCCAGGTGTGTGATCATCACACACAGTATAAAATACAGCAAAACACACAACTGTCATTCATTTGCAATAAATAGTTCATAGATTTCTTTCTCTCACAAACTCAAACATGAAGTGCATTTTTAATGTGAAGATCAATGATAACACATTGATTCTCTTGGTCTCTGTAAACGTTACCCATATTCCTAAAATACCATGTGAAACACGAATCAGTGTGAAGAGTTCAAGAAAACATAGGAGGAGACACGTGTTCATATCCCCTCTGTGATTTATGTGACATTTACAGGGAGATGTTCCATCTGTGCCCTTAACAGAGCTTTGTGTGCCATCAGATTTCTCAAGTTCCTTCCCTGTTCAGGGTGGGATAAAGGGGGAAAAAAAGGGTTGTAACTTTGAGGACTGGTGGTTGGTTTTCTGTCTCCTCTTTGATGGTGACAGCGTCAGTGTGGAATGTAGATCTAATCATCACCGTTGGGAGAAAATGTTCAGGACAAAATAGTCATTACACTTTCCACTTTCCCTCGCTGGAGATAGTTTCCACGCAGTGAAAGAGAGTGTGTGTGTGTGTGTGTGTGTGTGTGTGGGAATGTGTGTGTGTGGCAGGTGTTTTTTTTTCTCTGCTAAACTGCGGATTTGAACAAGACATTAGTCCAACAGGACAAAAGTCTTTTCTGAGACCACTGATCAAGCAAAACAGGATTAAGATATAACTGTCCTTTGAGTTTTTTGCCACTGGAGGGTTCTTCTGCTTTGGGCTAAAAACTGAATATTCAAACGAGGGTTTCGGTACAGATGTAGTTTGAGGCTTTTCCTTTGAATAATCTACTCATTAGTAAGATGCTGATCTTTCAAAGTGGCTCAAAGGTCTTTCACATCATGGCGTCACATGTGCCTAACTGGGATGTTAATCCAGGAGCCACAGTTTGTAACTCTTTAGTCATGTTTTGGAATTAAACATGCTTTTAATGTACTTGGATATGAATTGCAGCAGCTGTTTCTGCCCTGTTGAAGGTTTTTTGGGGGGGAATTTTACCTTATCCACTGTGAGGGTCCAAAGACAGAGGGATGTGGTATGCTGTAAAGCCCTCTGAGGCAAATTGTGATTTGTGATATTGGGCTGTATAAATACAATAAATTAAATTTAATTGAATTGTTTGTTTTCATTTTCTTTTCAGTTTATTGTCATAGGAGAGTTTTAATTAAATAAAATCTCCATGAACCGTCAGACAGGGCAGAACCCGTTAGTAGCTGAATATGATTTTTGTTCTCATGTTTGTCCTTGTTTTCATACAAATTTTCCTTCACATTCAATGAAAAGGTATTCAAGTCATTCTGCTGAAGTCATTATTTCTGCACAACACACCAACAATTGATTGTGTTTAGGGAGGGTTTTTTGAAGGACTCTTTGGGGAGGGCATATTACTGTGGCCTTTTTTTATTTCATGTAAATAAAGCCATTGAATGAACTTCTACTGATGGAAACGACAGGAAATATAAAAGGTTTAATCTTTTCTTCAACACATTTTGTCCTTGACAAGCTGAGCACGCCACAAATTAGAAGAGCTGTTTTGGATTTGCATTCATACAATTACATATAATCTATGCAACAGAGTACTGATGGCTTCCAGTATACCAAAATAATTGTAAATATAAACTCTTAGTGATGAAAATTAAATTTCTGATGAAGGCTAAACACAGAGAAATTATTTTTCCTTTAATATTGCAGTAAAAGTAATATTTTCGGTCTTCTTTGCTGCTCGACTCTGGAAGATCACTGCATGAAATCTAACATAATCTCACTCCCAACTCCTAAAATACAGCAGCTTGGTCAGCGGCCCCAGGCTTCAAACTATGGCGCTCTAGGTACGCCTCTAGCATCAGTTTAAGACGTTTCAGTTCCTGTGTTAAATTCCGATTGTTACGTCAGACACAGCATGAAAAGGAGGAGCTGGGGTGGAGGCGGGTTGCAAAGTGGCTTGCAGGGGAAGCAGCAACAGTAGAAGGCCAGAGCAGTTTAAATAGGGCACCCTAAATGAGATTTCATAGAAAGGGACCATGTGATCTATCAGCTGACTCCCTTCCATCAGTCAGCTGATGATCAGTTGATTGGGCTGTTTGATATGAGCTAAGCTTGACGTCATGTCCTGCCTGAACTAACTAACAATACTAACTAAGCTATGCTCAATTTTTAGGCAACAAAACTACCAGGTTAGGTTGAGAGAAAATATCATGATTTGGGTTAAAATAACTATGTTTGTTATGTAACTTTACTGACGTAACTAAGTCAGTGAGTATGCTATAGCATGTATGTTACGTTGTTTCATACTTAAAAAAAAATTCAATGTTGACTTTTGGTTTTACATGGGACACAAACAGCAGTCTCTTGGGTGAAAGTTCTCAGTCTTCACGATGTCATTGCTGCAGACAGGTTAAGTTTACACTTGCTTAAAAAAACAACTGCCACATATGGTGACACAACTGCTGTTGCAGCAGTGATGGCTTCCTAAAAATCAATCAGTGTTGTTGTTTGTTGCTCTTGAAAAGTGGTTTGCAGCTTGGCCGCCGTCTCACCTCAGTGTCACGCCATCCACCATCCGCACCTCCCAGTGACAAAGTCAGCTCATATAAATTTAAGCAGAACTATGTTGCTTTAAAAATGTGAGAATATTTATGATCCTTCATATTTGCTGATCATTGCGGTGCATGGTTTCCATTTTAAGTGATAACTGCATAACACTGTTTTAAAAGAGCATCACACACCCCAAAGTGAGATGTCAACAGGAGGACACTGTCTGAAGGCACATGTTGAACACTCATCAAAGTTTGTAAATTTGGGACCTAGGCCAAGGTCTGTCCTATCACTTACCAGGGTCATGGGAAACTAATAAATGAAGTAAAGCCACGTTGAGAAATAAATAATGGAAGTGTCAATATGTTCCCTCATCCACGAGTTGTTAAAACAATTAAGGAGAGAGTTTTCTGCCCTCCTCCAAACGGCAGAGTCAGTCTCTTTGTCTCTGGATCATCTATTATTGCTGGAGGCCGGTGTAATTTCACAGTGCACCATTTTCTGATTCAGCACTTCCACCGTGTTAGAAAAGCAATCAGGATTGTCCCACAGCGATCGGCTTTATTGCTCCGCTCGCTCCGTCTTATTTCAGATGATGTGGAGTAAAACACAGAACAATGTTCAGTTGTGCTCTGAGGCAAAATTAGGCGGAAGTTTTTCCCCATCTTGTCAAATCGTTGTGTGTGTGTGCGTGTGTGTGTGTGTGAGCAGAGGGGACATCCTCACTGCTGAGGTTTGCACAACAGGAAGATCTTGTCTATTGTCTCATCACTCAGAATTTTCTTCATCCTTCTCTGCCTTTTTCTCCTCTCTACCTCCTCACTCTGCCCCACTTTCTACCTTCCTCTTCTTTTCTTTCATTGCTTTGTTTATTATAGTTGTTTATCTTATACGTACACTCTCAATTTTTGTATATAAACCTGCTAAATTAAATATCTTGAAAGGATGGAGTGTCCACAGAACAGGTTCGGCCTCAGCTTGTAGTTCAATGTTACAAAACAGAACAAATAAGTCATACTGTGAAAATATCAATATTGCATTCATTAAATAACTATTAGAAATGTATTCCATCACATTTGAGATTCATTGGGCATGTCTGATACGGTGGGCTCATTTTATTGATTACAGCATGAGAGCAAATTCACCTCCAGAATACAAATCCAACCTCTGTGTGTTTAAGCTCACAACCACAGGATTCCGATCGATTAGGAGTGTTTCTATTAATGCGTGACTCCGGTATAGAGATCAGCATTAAGGCCAGAAAGTGGCATAGCAAATATTCTCTGACACGTCTAGCCGTCATGCCATGGAGTTAGTGAGATAACCGCTGAAATGCTAGCCAGCCTTACCACTCCATTTTGCTCTGTGTCACCTCAAATGTCAGTACTGTCAAGATGGCTCGCTATTAGTCAGCTGCACAAATTATTTTTTCAAAGTTCATTAGAATTAAACAATGCAAAAAATGCGAGGATTTACTTTCATTTCTAATTCAAAATAACAAAATAATAATGAAAAAAAGCCAACATTCCTGTACCTCTCTATCATTCTAATTCAGTCTTAAGACCTTAAGACTCAAACCATGATCATTTCATAACACATCTGCACACACACAAACAAGTATCACCATGTCTTTCAGTTTCTGGTATTTATCCTGATTGTCTCATGAATTCACCCTCTGTACTCATCACCTTAGAGCCAAATCTCACCAGTGCAATGTGAAAATGCAGAAGGGAATACGGAAATATGAATACAAATTTCCTCCATGACGATTATGCACACCAGGTTGAGTGTGACATTTCTGCGCCGCCATGTACCATTTTTGTCAAAAAAAGTAGTTTCCTCCTAAATAGTCCCTGTGTCCAGTCCGTACAACAAAAATCTATCCAGACGGAGAATGACTAAGGGGCTTTCTAAAAGGTCAAGTGTGTAGGCTTTAGTGGCATTTAGCAGCAGGGTTGCAGAGCAGCAACATCTTCCATGTGCCAACTGTGTAGGAGAACTACAGAGCCTGATGGAAAAATGTAAAAATGGCCTTGTAGAGCCAGTGTTTGATTTGTCTGTTCTGGGCGACTGTAGAAATAACATGATGGACTTGGTGGAAAAAGGCCTCTGAATTAACATAGAAACAGCTCATTCTAGGGTAATGAAAACACAACAGTTCTTACTTTCAGGTGATTATAAACAAAGGAAAACATGATATACCAAAGATGTTCCTAAATCCTAGACACTGGACCAGTGTTAATTTTGTTGATGAAAACTATGACGAAACTTTTCGGCAATTGCCTTTTTTCCATAACAGAAATGAGACGATGACGAGCTAAAAATAGATCTTAATGATAGAAACTAAGGCGAAATCTGTTTCATTTTCGTTGATGAGACGTGACAAAAATGTAAGTGATGCACTATTGGACATTAAAAGCTGAGTACAGCCGTGCTTGCAATTATCTTCAAATGCTGCATGAGTGACAGGCTGGTAAACACCAGTACATAGATGGTGCCAGGATGTTTTGCCAGCCAGCAAAAACACTCACAGCGGAGCAGCTTCAGTTGTTGGTGTGAGTTGTGAGCTGTAATTCAGGAGTAAATAATCTGTGTGTCTGGCTGTGGATGTTTGAGCTGCTGAATGGGTTTATGGAGTTTGTAAGTTGCAGCAGTAGCTGTTAGCAGTTAGCTCCGCTTGTTGGCCACTGAATGGCAGCAGAGCTAGCAGCCACTGGCTGATGGATTTCACATTTGTTGATCCCCGCAGGATTCAAATCAAATCAGGACTATGTTGGTAACATTCAAGGGTTGATGCTGTTTGACAGGCAGGAAGGAGGCTCAGTTATCTGTGAGTGTAGCTGGTTGTCAGTAAACAGTCTGAACTCAGATCGGTTTTCTGTGTCAGAGATGAAAGTTAAGTTTTAATCACCAACTCATGAGTTTAAACCTCCAGACTAACATGTTGCAGATTAAGAAAGAATTTGGGTTTTAATGAATCTCAGATTAGTTATTTGTGGTGTCAAAGTTTTTGAGAACATAAATAGAGAGAGTTGAGCTTATCAAATGATGGTCAGTAAGTGTGTGCTCGTAACTCGCCCCTTAAACATGTCAAACACTACTGGAGAAATGCAAGTTTATAAGTGTGTAGAAATGATTTGTCATTGTCTACATGAAATGTTTATACAACCTGCACCTTGAATTTCCAATACATGAATTAGCCTCAATGGACTAGTTTGAAGATTTAAAAACTCAACTAAAGCTAGACGAAAACTACGAGGGATAAAAATGACTATAATGTGACTAAAACTAACAAGCATTTTTGTTTCAAGATTAAGACTAAGACTAAAATAGCTGTCAAAATTAACATTGCACTGGACCTTTAACTTCACAATTCATGGACTAATCGGACCCAAATTTGATGCTAATGTTAGCTGTTGTGGCTAGCCTCGTTCAGTGACCAACATTCAATGTTAGCAAGTGCATATCAGCTACATTTTCATTTTCATTGTATCCTAGCTGAAACAGAAAACCAAATTGATAATTTTGATTGCATGCTAGCAATGACCTGGAGGTTTGACATCAGTTGGAACAGAGTATTTCTTTGGTCAAGCATGTATTTTCACAAGCACATATGATAATATCATCGTCCATATAAGTATGTCTGTTTTTTCCCCATCACAAATGTTCTGCAGGGCCCACAAAATCAGTTGTAATCAATTTCCACTCAGTTTTTTTGGAAAGACAATTCATGCTTGGCGTGAAATGGCTTTTAAACTGTCGTTTGTTCCTGTGTCTAAATTTTGAACCACTTTCCAACGACGTGAGGAGAGGAGAGGAGAGGGAAAGATTGAAGATGTTGAGAGGGTACACAAAGAATCAACTGTTGCCAAACATTTACCCATGAACGGGCCATGGCTGAAACTCCAACACACTCCGAAAAAGAGTAATAGAGCAGGAAAAACCTGCACCTGTGGCTTTTCTGTCAACAAATGACAAGCGATCAGTGATCTCCGTTGTGATGGGGCTTACAAGACACACACACACACACACAAACACACACACAGAAGCCAGACAGGAATTTCTCTCCCCCGCACCCCCAGACAGGTGCTTATTAGGACAGCAAAGCCCTTCTTTTCTTCCTCTTCTTGTGCCCTACTTGGCCGAGGTCAAGAGATTGAATACGAGAGGAAAAAGCAAGATAAAGAGAGAGATGAAGATTTCTTTTCAGACCCCCCACCATCATCCTCAAGATCTCCTCTGCCTCTTTATTTCACTCACATAAGAAAGCAAAGTGGGACAGATTCCCCCCTGTCTCACCAGCTGTTTGTACTGCAAACGCTGTACAGCTCTGTTTGGGATAAATAAGCAATGAATGTAGTTTTCTATTTACAAGCTGACAGCAGATAAAACCAAGGCTTTGTCAAGTCACAAAGTTTCCTGGGAAGCTGTTTTGGAATTCCCAAACAGATGGAAGGAAATCCATATAATTCATAGCGCCTTTGAAACCAGCTTAAAGGATCTAAAAAATTTTTATTACACTGTGTTTTGCTATTTTCTGTCCTCTATCCCCTTTTAGATGAAGCTGCGTACTACATTTGAATGATTTTTAAGTTGTTTTCTCACTGTTACATTTCATGACCAAGCGATTTGACTTTCATTCTCAGTGATAATAACTTCGGACAATCCTCCGTTCTGCTGAGCGTAGCAGTCTGAAACAAACCCTGCTTTTAATATTCCTGCTATTGTTGTGGCTTTCCTCGCCCTGTTGTTAATCTGGAAGTTGTTTGATATGCCAAGCCAAAGCGCTCTGGGGTTTCTTGCAGTGGTTATTGGTGAAGAATGGTATGCTCTTTATGATTCAAGGATCAGTGAGATTGTGTGGGAGCAAGGACAGAACTTCCTCTGTGGGTAAATAGGATGTTTCTGGTCGGGATTTTCTTCTGTGGGTTTTTTTTTCTCCTCCTCCTTAAGCAAGCAGTTTGAGTTTTGCAACGATGGATCTGACATGACAGCTGCCAAAAAAAGTTGGTTTTATATTTTACATGTGTGTTACATTACATTGTGCGTGTATGTGTGTGAGCACCGCCTGATGACTCGCCTGCTTCAGAGGAAAGCTTGTGTGTCTTTGGTACAGTACTTTGCAGCACTAATTAAGCTTGGTTGAATGGTTACTGCAACTCATTAAATCCTAGTTTGGCATGGCCCAGTGCGTGTGTATGGACCCATACAGGGATACGATTTACTTGGAACCAACTGAGGAGATGAGCACTGAACAGAAGGTAGATTATACAAGATATTTTGCTCACTTATGGTGCTGCAATTTATAGGAAAGGCTTGACATTTTAGGAATTAAACTGATTCGCTTTCTTTAGCACGCTGGTTGAGAAGATCGATACCAATCTCAGATAAGAGTAGTATTTATCTTCTTATCTTAAGGCCCAGACACACCAAACTGACACCAAAGAACTAGTGGCGATGAAGACTGACTGTTGCTTTGCCTCATGTCACCTTTATGTTGGCCAAAAATTTGTTCTTGAACACACCACAAAAGCCCCATTTTCACCGAGCAGTATGACACAGTTCAGTTGATTTCGGGACACATTTATTCTGTTTCCACTGTGAAAAGCTGTGGATGGTATCAATGGAACTGTTCATTACCATTCCTTTTTTGGTCAACCCTCTGTTGGAGTACCTAGCACACAGATCAGGTACTAAAAGGTGGAGCTGTGAACACTGCAGTCCGTTGATTGGTCAATAGCGGATGGTTACTCTGCTCAGGGCTGAGTTGTGGATCGTTATGTGACCACTGTTCATACCGTGGGAAGTTTTAGATTAGTAAACTATAACAAAAAAAATGAAGGATGTTTTGCTGCCTGTCGCAGCAGCTGTAGACTGAGAAAAAAAAACCTCAATTCACTGCTGGCAACTTTTAAGGTGGAACATTTACTTGAAATGTTACTCAGTGCATGAGTTGACGCTGTGAATCCGTTAGCACACCTTAAATTTCAATGTGACAACTTTTATTAGTTTTCTTTTTTTTGTTTGTTTGCAGTTTTGCCTCAGTTTTGTGACAACAACCCCGCCCACATTTAACAGTACTGTTTGCAGTGGAAACGTTAGGGTCTAGGTACCATGTTTGAAGGGTTACTTTTGGTTCCACAGGTATCAAGTGTTTGATGGAAACATGGCCAAAGACTACAGCCAACGGCCAACTAGCGCAATGTTTTGTGCCTGCACAAAAGAAAATAAGTCTCCACATCAGCAAGCAGCTGTATCCATCCTTCAAAAAGGTAAATCAGAAGACCAACAGGACTGATTCAAGACACTATTTAGCCAGTTAGCACATTTACAAAACAACCTAGTGTTAAAAGAACAACAAATACTTACAGTGCTCGAGCAATGATTCAATATGCTGAATTGGCTGAAGAAAAAAAAATCAGACAAGGGACGACAATGCAGGAAACACAGCAGAAACTACGTCAACAAATGCTAATGACCCAGCATTGACCAACAGCTGACTGTCGGCTTGGAGTCCCAGCGCCCTTTGCAAGTAAGTAAATATTTCCAAAAATGTCAAACTATTCCTTTACACAGAGTATTTTATTCCCTTTAGCCTGCACAAAAAAAGACTTTGCTACTTTTATACCATGGATTTAATACTATCATCATCAGCAGTATTGTTATTATTATCAGTCGTGGTAGTAGCAGCAGTAGAAGTATTACTAGTGGTCGTAGTGGCGCTGGTTGTCATTATTCACAGTGTATGAAACTGTAATTATTTTGATGCCTCATTCCAATCTGAATTTTCTTCTATTAGAGCTTAATCTCACTCCTCATCTCTTTCTCCCTCTCCACACATAATTATTATTCACCACATTTTAATTTAGCACCATAAACTCTGACCTCCTTTCTGTGTCTGATTATAATGATGAGAGTGAGCAGGTGCTCTCATCATCCTAATGCACTGGCTGGTAATGCGATCTCCCGGGTAGACGGGTTGTAAGCGAGCAGTTTTCCCCTGTCATCTCTTCAAATCCCATGGGGCAAAAATTATTCTCATCTGAATTATTAAAATGGACTCAAGTCTGAATGATTTATCATCAGGACATTTTCTTTTCACTTTAGATTACCTGTTTGTAACAAGTCTCTTTTCTTTATTGTTCTGCGTCTGTGTGAAGAAACTTTCCTTCATGTAATTCTTCGTCCCTGTGCCCAGCATGACTAACAGACTGTATAAAACCACAGACCACTGTCAGTGCTGAAGAACCGCTCCACCTCCTGCTCTCTAGTTCTCTGCCAGCAGTAACAAAACATGGCAGATAAGAATGCTTCTTATCTGCCGCCTCTTGTGTCCAAGTCTGCAAGATTATCCGTGCATGTGTGTGGTCAACCATCAGCAGTATAATGGCACTGAGTGCCAGATGTGCCCCTGTTACATTATAGATGATAGTGGCAAACATACGGTCTGCATGGGGTTTCCACATCAATGTCCTTTCTTTGTCCGTCTCTCAGATCTGCTGCATATAGTGGCTGTTTTAATATGTTTCATGTGTCATTTTATTGATGCTTTGTATTTTCCGTACAGGGTTTGTCTTACAAGTTTCGGTTTTGTTCAGACTTTAAACTTTCTGTGTGGCTTGGCACTCATTTGAGTCATAGTCATTGTCTCAACTGCCTTACTTTTATATAGCTTTCCCTTCTGTAAGGGGGATTACTAGCATTCATGAATTCGATATGTTAATAAATGGCATTTTAAGATGGAGTGTGCGTCATTTTGCTTATCCGGAGTGAGGGCAAAATCTGTTTTTTGCCCGAAAGCTTGTCTAGATGATTCCAAAAACATGTAGTAGTAATGGGGTATAGCTGGTATGAATATATGCAGATGTGTTACAAATTTGTCATTGTGTGCATCTAAAAGTCTTGAAAGTCCGGCTCGAAGTCGAAGGAAACAAACTGTAGCTTACAAGCCATGGACAGACAGTGGTGACCAAAATGTTACCATTTACTTTCATGAACTTAAAACACATTGAAATAGCGACATCCAAGGCTGTGTCTGTACTCTGTGAATCTGGGGATATGCTATGGTTATGTTACCTAAACCAACCTTGCCACTGTGGTAGCGGCTTATCAATTGGGAACACCCACCTGTCACTCAAAGCGGCCAACCCTTAGTTATGTGTGATTTTGAGCCTGAATTAAGTTTAAATTTGCAAGCTATATGGTAAAATTAGCTAAAGAGACTAAAATAACCTTTTGTACCAGGCTGTAAACATGTTTTTTTATGCTTTAAAATTGGGCATTTTAACATGAGGGTCTATAAGGAATGACTTGCTTTTGGAGCCAGCTTCAAGTGGCCATTCGAGGAACTGCAGCATGGGTCCATTTTTTAAAACCTGCACCCACCCATAGCCATAAGCCTCAGTACCAGAACCAACCCGTTACCCAACATTACATCTAAGTCAAAGCCGCACCTGCCCGCATCCGTTAATAGAAGTCCCGCGACAATGACCCGAAAAGTCCCGCACCTGTGATTACACACAAACAGGTTACAGTCACTCACATGAAGCTAGGTTCTTCATTATTGAATTACTAATCCAGCAAAGGAAAAGTGTTTCACTGGCTACACTCGATGTTGGGATGGCGAAATCATTCTGCGCAGTCACTGCCAGGTTAAGACACGTTTTAGCATGCTCCTCCCAACACTATAAAACCTTGAAACAACCTTTCTTGGGTGTCTTGAACTCAGTGTAGGCTGCCACCTCATCCTCAGGATGCAAAGTTTCATCGCTGGAGTCCTCCATGTTGGTGATGAGTGTGATTTCAAAATAAAAGTAATCTTTCTCATTTATTTTATCCTGAAAAATAAAAGATATATTTTTGTCCAATTTTTACCCATGCCTGTACTTTTACCTGTTAAACAGCTTTTTCCAGGTTACCTGCAGGTACCTGACCTGGTGCAGGCCTATGCCTCAAGGTTTCTGCTTGGTAAGGATCATACCAGTATCTAAACGTCTAAAGCGATATTTGCAGGTACATTAATTTTCTGTTCAGCTAATTAGCCAACTAGCCTGCAAACTGATGTTAGCATGGCACTTTTCCCTCATTTGTTTGCTCATTCTTTCAACAATCCAAAGTGCAGGACAAGACCTGTGCTCATGTTTGTACGTCATACAAGAAGGAGAAGTTAGCAGTAAAGCTGATGTGGGTTGTTGTTTAAAGTCTGTGGTTATTTTGTTGTGTTGCAGGCTCCTGTCTGGCTGTTAGTCAGTGTGACTAATGACAGTGACATTACTGACTTATGCAAATATGGTTTAAAATTTAGCAACTCTCCGTAGACGGAAAACAAACAGCTCTCAAGTTTCCCCCTTTTGGTTTCTCGTTTTTCTCAAAGGAGAACACGGGACATGTGATATACACAGCAGACATGTACGCTGTAGCAGACACAAAAACTGCTGATCCACTCATCCTCTCCCCTGTGCTATCCTTTCTTCTTCTCCTATCCTCCGTCTCTTTAAATTGGTGGGGCAGGTGTTTGGGTGCAGCAGAGGTTAATGCATCATTCTGCCATCTCCTCTGAGACCCGTGTCCACCGCCCTGTTTCATGCCATTAAAAAGTAATTGTGATTAATGCACATACACCCACACACACACTCTGTTAAACCATATCATGTCCATTTAATTAAACTATAGAGGAATATGTTCCTTCGCAAAATTGAATATGATCTCTTTCACTGTGCTTGTGTGAAGTTCACACTCTGGTTGATCAAAGCTATTCAATCACTTCTTATAAACATTTAAAACACAGCAAAGCTGCACCTTTGGGAAATATAAACAGCCGACAGAGGGATGATTACTACCTGGATGTTGTTGGTCTGTAGTGACTGCAGTAATTGTTTGTGTGGCTTAAAGCTTCCCACAACTGCCTCAGGTTATTATATGAAAAACACTGATTATATTTCATATCTCCGACTCAGTGTTTGAAAATAAAGAAGCAGATCAGATCAATCTTGGACGGAAATTGTGCAGTACATAGAATACATGTATATGCATTTTATTTGAAGAATATTTTTAGAACGGCGCACATATACAGTGTTGATGATAGTGATTATATTAATCATTATAATGACGCAATCGTGATATTACTATCACAGCTGTTCATAAGCAAGATGCAGGAAGATGTGACGGCTGATTTGAATGCAGATGAGACAGCCCACTGAGAGGGAGGGAAGGCTCATAGACGCTTCTCTCTGTGTGAAACTTGGAAATGCAAATCAAGTTTACCAATCATGGTGACAGGATTACCGGAAGGAAGCACGACTCGTCTTCAGATTCTTTTGCCCTGGTGCTTCATTAACAGTCTATTCTGGTTTACACCGTGAATGTATTTGTTTTGCCTGGTCGAAAAATGTTTCATTGCACCACACTCCCACACTGTAATAACCCTCACATATTGATTTCCTTTGAATTTATTTAATATTAATGCCACCCGGGCTGCAGTTTCTCTCTCATAGGCAGAATTTTAAGGCAGCAGTGTAGATCTGCAATGAGGCAAATTGTAGCTGTTAGATGTTACTGACTATATCCTGCTTTTGCAAAAGTTCTGCATTCATTTTAAGCATATTTTTATATTTGGAAAAGACTCCTATTTCATTGCATTCTGTATTCCTTTTGTTACATATTTCAGGGCACACATGTTTAGTTAATTTGACTCCAAAGATCGTGCTAAATGTTTTCCCTCTATTTGACTCCCTGTTTCCTGGTTTCAACACTGACATTATTGTTCTTAAAAAGAGGCATGTAAACAAAGACTCTGGTGTGGAGCCACTTGCATGCCTGACTAAGCCCAGGCCCTTTGTCTCTGGTTCTGGTTCAACACACAAATGTAAGTGAGTGAAGAATCACTAGACTGACAGGTTCCCTGCAACTCGAGCTGACTTACTAACCTGTGTGGAATTTTAAAGTTTAGAGATCTAGTTTCATTCAAGAGGCTCACAAAATATGAAAAGTTGCACACACTTCAGACTGATCTCAGAAGTATAGAAGTATAAAGGGATGTGCAGACACAGTTATATACAATTTACGATGGAGCAACCCAAAGTAATGTATGAGTGTTAAAGGGAAACTGCTATTTTTCAACCAAGACCCCATTTTCCCATGTTTTGTGTCTAAGTGACTAATGGAGACAACAATTTTTGAAAGTGGGCGACAGGGCTGCAGCCAGCGGCAGCAAAACAGGCTGCAAAGTAACCATTTGGGGCATTTGTGCACCGTCATTACGTCCTCTTAAAGTGCTTGTTTTTGCTGCTGACAGGCTCAGATTGTTATTCTAAGTGCCTGTCAACATTATGGAAAGAATTCCTACAGAGGTAGACCTTTTTGTAAGAGTAAGATCCTTTTTCTTTGACTAGAAACAGCCCCTAAATCGCTGTCAACAAACCCACCAGACCCCATTTAAATAAACAGTAATTTTAGTGTCTTTAGAGACAGCCTGTTTTCACATTTAAATCTGTGAATTAAAGGTTTATTTCAACAAAAGCAGAGTTGGTTACCAACCAACCAAGACGTAGTTTGTGTTTTATTTTGTGTCTGTTGTTTCTAAATGAGGTGTGTTTTACAGTGATAAAATTACTGTTTATTTAAATGGAGTCTGGTGGGTTTGGTGATAGCAATTTGAAAGCTGTTTCTGGTTAAACAAAGAGGATCTCACTCTTTAACACAAAAGTCTGTCTCTAGGTATCCTTTCCATAATGTTGTCAGACACTCGTAATGACAATCTGAGCCCATTAGTGGCAAAAACAAGCACTGTTGGTGGACTTAAATTGACAGTGCACAATTGCCCATTAACTTTACATTGCAGTCTGTTTGCTGCTGTCAGCTGCTATGCTCTTGTTCAGTACTGGACCAGTTTCAAAAAATGTTGTCTCCATTAGTCACTTGGACAAAAAGACATGGGAAAGTATGGTCCAGATTGAAAAATACTGAAATTACCCTTTAATAGGAGATGACCATTTCACATTTTCAGAATGATTTCAGCAATATTCAAAACTCACTGGTCCAGAGATCAAATCTAGTTGTGACTATGTATCATATCAAATTTGCACTGATGTATATGTCAACTTAGCATGGCTGGCAAAAAACAGGTCATTGTAAGGACAAAATAAAACTCTGCTAAACTTAGAATAACCACCAAACTTGGTGCACGTTGATACAGATATAAAGTTGTGATATAAACACAGCGCTAAACCACAGCCTCTAAATAAAACGAGAAGTAAACCTATCCAAATCTGCTGTTTTCATCTCAGTTCCCCAGACAGACAAAAAGTTATTTCTGAAAACATGACTGGCTATTTTTACATGCTGAAACTGTCACCGTCTTGTTTACTGATTCTCTGTCCGACTTCACGGCACACCCTCTCCTCTCTTGTTCTACTTCGCTATCCCACTCTGTCTGTCTGTGCGCTTTCAACCACAGATTTAACAAGCAAAGATTACGACGGAAGCAGTTCACACCCAGTTTGTTACTTTATAAGATGTGTGTTTTTCACATCTGCTGTTATAATCACACAGCAATCTGCTTCTCCGCCCACTAACTGTTCTGTTTTTTTCTCATTACCCTCAATTTTCATCTCTGTGTACATTTTGTTCTTCCATCACCTTATTTCTACATACCCATCTCTGCTCTTAATATTCTCACTGTCCACCTCAAAATTAATATAATGTATTACACAATGAAGCTGCATTGAAAAATCTGACAGTTTAATAACTCACATTTTCTATCAGCAGAGGTACCGCCTGTGCATCTATCTGGTAAAATTGGACTTCTGCTAAACTTGGCAACCATTTAATCCATGATTGTTGGTGGCCTGGGGAAACAGCCAGGGAGCTAATAAAAAAAAAGATGAAGTTCTATAAGTTGTTATTGAATCATTTGCGTGCTAAATTTATTTTTACATGCTGCAAAAATAAATGCACTTCCACACTTCACAGTTTAAGAAGTGACAACTGAAATTAAAGTGCTTAAAAAGGCTGCATGAATCACTTCCTTGCACATTTCTTCACCATTCTCTAAATTTTATTGAGGTCCATTACGCTTTTCTTTAACATCCTGCTATCTCCCTAAAAATCATGAAGAAGTGAACATAAAACGACACTGGTGAAAGTTAATTTACCTTTGTGAGAGCCATAAAGATAAAAGTAAAAGTCACTACAGAGGTGCGAGCCCTCCCCCACCTCACTGCTCACTGTGTCTGGATGACACAGGTGCACAAATGGTTTCTGCACTAAATATGATGTAACTAGCAGTTGCATTACAGCTGCGGAACATGTGTACATTTGTGAATGTTTTCTGATGAAATATTTCAACATTTCCAAATGCTCAAATGTCTACCTCAAGCAATACCCTCATGAAAAAATCAGGAACATTTTGTACACACAACATCCACCTAAGCGGCCTCTCTACAACTACATGTGATAAAAGAACATAGGCCTAAAACACTGGGAAAAACCCCTCTAACTGAACATAATCTTGGCAGGTATTATGTTTCCCTCAACACACAAGTGACAGCATAAATGTGTGTAAAGGTAACTTCTGGTAGACAGTGTCAGGTGGTAAGCTACAGAGCAACAGTGCAAGCAACATTTTACCAGGCAGTGGCTCCCATATTGTGCACAGGAAGGGAGGCGCTCCTGAAATAGCCTGTCACTCCATAAAGTTCATATTATGTCGAGAGCATTATTTTTAGAAAGAAAAAAAAGCTTTGAAAAAATTATCATCCTTGAAAAACAGTGATAGCAAATAATACAGTGAGAGTGAGAATTTAAAGGAGACCTATTGTGCTCATTTTCAGGTTCATACTTGTATTTTGGGTTTCTACTAGAACATGTTTACATGCTTTAATGTTCAAAAAGCACTTTATTGTGCTCATACTGTCTGTGCTGGAACACCAGTATTCACTGTCTGTCTGAAACGCTTCATTTTAGCACCTGTCTCTTTAAGTCAACTTCTCAAAAATACACAGTCTACTCTGATTGGTCAGCGTTTCCAGGTCTTCTGTATCTTGGTGTCTCTGCACCATCATTTAGCCAAGGTGCATCTGGTGGACTCTAGCGTTGTCTGCACTGTGTTGATATGACGAGGTCCAGACCGTGGATATCTTTGGAGGCAGTCTTCGTTTATTCCTAACAACTGGCAGCAAGAAGTAAAAACAAAATCATCCATCATTTACGACCACATAACTCGAGCCCCTTACCCATGGAGTACAACAGCAAAAGGCCGGGCCATGTTACATTCAATTCAGTACAATAAAACACAGAAAACATACCTGACAGCAAGAAGTAAAAAGAAAATCCTCCGTCAATTACGACCATGTAACTCGAGCCCCTACGCAGATTATCAGGATATGTTAGCATCCATCCATTTTCATCCGCTTATTTGAGGCCGGGCTGTGGGGGCAGCAGGCCGAGCAATGCACCCCAGACGTCCCTCTCCCCAGCAACGCTTTCCAGCTCCTCCTGGGGGACCCCAAGGTGTTCCCAGGACAGATGTGATATGTAATCCCTCCAGCGTGTTCTGGGTCTGCCCTGTGGCCCTACCGCCAGTGGGATGTGCCTGAAACAGGAAGCGCCCAGAAGGCATCCTGATTAGATGCCCGAACTCTTTCAATGCAAAGGAGCAGCGGCTCTATTCCGAGCTCCCTCCAAGCATATTATACAATAAGTTTAGGCTGAAAAACGAATTTATAAACATAGCTTAACAGTGCTAAAACACAGAAATTACTATGAGAGCAATGTCGCTTACCTCTCCCACGGTGACAGTAGCAAAAGGGAGGAGGTGAGGTGGGAGACATCGCTTTATTATAGGTGGAGTACCCCAAAGGTGAGTATCAAATGTTTCACATATTGGCTGTATAATTATAATACTTAATATTACAAATGCACATTTGACTTAGCTACACATATTACTGCTGAATAATTGACCCTGTTACAGTGGGAATGACTGTAATGGAGTATAGCAGGACTTTCTGCTGTGAAAAAATCACCAACAAAAGTTTCCAAACCAAAATCTTCACAATCAGACATGTTGCAGCAGGAATATGATCTGAAATCGGGGAGAAATTAACAACATCAGCAACCAAGACACATGTTTCCCTGACGTTAGCATGTAGCTACATTCAGTGTAGGCTGCGTGTAAACACTTGCAGTAGTATGCCTGGAGCAGATGACCATATAAAGAAATCTGATCTTGTCTCAAAATTAGAAAAAAACATGGGAAACAGATGATTCAGAACTGGGAGAAGCCTGGCGTTGTTGGTTACAGAGATTACTTTTACAGATGTTTACCTCATTATTAGATTTTTTGGCCGCGTTTTTGTAAACATGTAAGATTGTAACATTATAAATATGACAGAAAATAAGGAAAAGCATAATAAATCCCCTTTAATAAATGATAAAAATTCATGAGTGTGCATATGCAAACACAAAACAAGCATTCACACACATAAAACACATGCTCAGTCAGCACTAAAAGAATCCACTGCGTGTGTTGTACACACGAAGAGCAAAAAGGCCGTTAACGACACTCCTTTCATGAACAGGCTCACGTCTTTGGTGTTTGACATGATATAAAGACATGTGACCTCCAGGAGGTCATCAGAGGGTGGAGAGAAGAGGCAAACAGGAGGGGGGGGGGTGAAGTCTGGAGCGAACGTGCGTCTGGGAACCAAGTGTGATTCACACGCTACTCATCCCCATACAGCTCTGTTCTATACAGAGCCTCAGGCACTTCACTGAGAGGGGGGCTTTGTTCGGAGTCCTCTGAGTGTTTGTGAGGGAGGTATAAAGACCTCCTGTGAATCAACAAATGTACATTTCATTTGTCTGCTTCTGACTAATCAAGAGTTCATCGTTCATTCATTTACTCTTTTGTTTCGAAGAATCAAAACCCCCTGCAGATAGAGGCAAGTCAAAGAGCAGTCAGCTGGTCAGGCCAGGAGGTGATCGGAGTAACACAATGCTGCCTGATTTCAGCTTTCCCTCTCAAATTTGTTTGATTCAACAGGAAAAGCCAGCGCACAGTTAGAAAGTTGTTCACTTGTGATGTTTCACTACACACGTGGCAGTAAGTGGATAAGTATAACAAGTTGAAGAGGGTTGTTATTATCCACAAAGAGCCAATTAGAGCCCCAGGACTAAACCTCTTTGTTGTGGACCTGAAAGTGACAACAGAGTGGTCACAAAGCTCACAGCTCCATGCCAACTACATCAGTCACACTCCTTAAATCCTTATTATAGGTGAGCCTCTTTAAAAACAAGAAGTTTGTAAATTATTTCCTTAAGATGCTAAAAATGGTTGATTTCGCTCTTCTTTGTGGTAAATTTTTCTCCTTATGTGTTTGTCCATCATTTTGTGTTTCATCCCAGATTAATTAAAAATGTATCATTTGCAAAACAAAAATGTAATTTAGCCACCTAAAAAAGTCCCATCAAAGCAAAAAAAGATTAAGTGTATGCTATATTTAAAAGTGCTATATCGTAGGCAACTGGACTTGCTTGCGTTTCTTGAAGCCGTTTCGCCTCTCATTCAAGGAGCTTCTTCAGTTCTAATGAGATGGATGAGAGGCGAAACGTCTTCAAGAAATGTCCAGTTGCCTACGATATAGCACATATGATTACCATGACCTGGTTGACTGAGAATCTTCACCAACATGTGCGCTATATTTAAAATATTTTAACTGCTTTAGCTTATAGTCAGACAGTGATTTCCAACAGGGAGCTGAAGCTGTTATATTACTCTCTTCAAAGCCAGATTCCATTAAGGAAAAATGAAATTTATAGCTTGCTAAACAGGAAAGCTGCTGGTCTACCGCTGCTTTGATCAGTTGGTTAGCTTTTTAATTTGGGACTTTAGCACTTAAAGAGTTAGTCCAGATACACCAAACTAACCGATCGAGGTAGACCAGCAGTCCCCCTGTTCAGCAAGCTAAAATCACTTTTTTGTAATGAAGTCTGAAGGCATTATGCTCAATAAAGAATACACTGAAACTGATTTCTTTAGGTAGGCCTTCTTTTAGGTGGCTAAAATACATTTTGCAGCCATCCCCATTCACAGCATTACATTGCCTAGCTTCAGTGGCAGTACTCCTGCCTGCTTCTCCAAACTGGGGGCTTGCCAACTGACATCTACTGTAGGTAACACACTAACTATGGATAAGTACCTCATACAACCCCACTTTAAAAGATCTGAACTACCCCTTTAACGCAGAGGTGTGTGTGAGAGAGAGTAATGAAGTGACACACACAGACAGAGGATGCACACGTGTCAGTCAAAGTCACTCGCATTGACACGACTAACTGTAATCACACCACTGAGGATGATCAATCTTCTGGGAAACGCTGCGCGGCAGACAAGAGGAGACTGCAGGACCAGACAATGTTGCAATGCTTTTGATATGTCGAAACTAGAGTCGCAATTGGATGTCTGATAGCACATACCTCCCTAGAAACATCTGATTGAGTATAACAGTAGTGCTTTGTACAGACTACCTTTCTCGCCTTGGGGGAAATTGTTTTCTTTAGTAATTA
Organism: Cephalopholis sonnerati; assembly: GCA_019142605.1. Taxonomy (NCBI): domain Eukaryota; kingdom Metazoa; phylum Chordata; class Actinopteri; order Perciformes; family Serranidae; genus Cephalopholis; species Cephalopholis sonnerati. The sequence goes on from JAGQAX010000019.1 coordinate 14,849,206, forward strand.
TGGGCTCACTCTCTCAGCTTGTAGAAGATTGGGTCAGTAAATAGCACATTATTTGACTTGTTGTATTTGTTTTGATGAACTGTGCTGTTTATGTTGTTGTCCATTTTAATGGTTTGTCCCATCACCAGCAGCAAGAGTCCTTAAATGCCCGACTACATCTTGTGACATGTGGTTTCTCTTTGTTTCCCTCTGTTTTATTTTGTATTCTGTTTACCACGTATTGCATCACTGTATTTCCAGTGGTTAGTTTGATTTAGGTTGACTTGTTTTGTCTGTAAAGTAAATTTGACATGATTTTGTAATGAAGCTGTAGCAATAAACCTGGCTTGACACAGAAGGAATTTTAGAGGCTGGAGCTGCTCATGTCCTCACTACTAATGAGGGGGTTTGATGACTTGGCGTTGCAGCCGAGGGGGACAGAAAAAGGGGTGGCATCGAGTTTGATTATGATGTCAGACTCAGTTGGGAAGCAGAGGTCTTAATCACTTGTAGAACAGTGCAGAATCAGTTTTATTCCTGCTACTTTATTTGATACAAAGTAAAATATTACAGGTTTGTGCCATTTGATTGTTTGAGACAACAAAAAATAAACATGCAAATGCAACCAAATCAGTGTTTTGTTTTGTTTTTTTTTTATTATTGATTTGTAGTCTTCAAGTGCCGCACAGTTATTAAATGTAATTAAATGTGCATGTATGTATCCATATTTCTTACTTAATAGAGATATATATTCCAAGCAGAAACCCACCAACGTAGCTGCATTTTCATTTAAAGACAAAATGTCTTTTACTTGCATTTATCTCTTTGGCCTTATTTCACCACTGTTTGTTTTGGCCTTGTCTTCTGCTGATGCATTCTGGGAAATGCTCCAGCACCCTGTCACAAGAAATAGCAGGTAAAGAAACGAAATGAAATATGTGTTTTGTGGTTACATAAAGAGTGACAACATTTATAAGGGCTCATGTTGTACCTTGGAATAGATGAGTTATAGTTTAACCTGTCAAATTGTGTTTGTGTGTGACATGTGGAACATCGTGTTCCCTTTCCTGCAATTTCATGAGCCTTGATTTTCAGCATCATCAGTGATTTTACAGTGCCACTACATTACAGAAGTAAAATATGACATTACTTTTGAAATGGTAGTCATACATTAGGGGATATTTTATTTCTTAAATGTATATGTTCTTTCATTTTTCTTTTAGATTTTAGCCTTTGCATTTTTAAAGCTCATGATTTTTTTAGTAATCTGCTCCGTCTCAGCCCATAACCTGTTCTTACCGTACCACCGAGGCATCAAATCAGCCAGATCTTGTCAACTTTATTGCATGCTGCTGAGAGGCATAAATCTGGAGAGGCGATCTACTGCAGGGTCAGATTTGTTTCACTTAATATGCTTCCTCTGCAGGTTTTCGAGTCCAACCATATATTAAATTTTACACAGACAGTAGTATCTGTAGCATGAAGACAAAATAATCATAGTGCAATGTATGTCTCTCTTTGTGATTGTGTTTGGGAGGCTTCTGTTAAACTCTCAGATTTGGCACAGTACTCATAACAAGTGATAGATTCCTGAAACCACATCGACAAAGTTCATATAAAGGTATCTGATGAATAACCACAAACAGTTTAGATTTTTGCACAGACTACCAGAGCTCTCTCTCTCTCAGTCTGTGTGTGTGGGAGAGAAGAACCCCCCTCTGAGAAAGTAGGCCTTTGGCTTACTTGTTAAAATTATCTGCGCCCCCCATGAACCCATGAACTCACACACTCCCGGTGCCCTGCTATGATAGCGGAGGCCCGGCCTGACCTGGGCATCTGTAGACGGCTAATGCATCTGGCAGATGGCTCGGTGTGTGTGTGTGTGTATTGGCATGTGTGCGCATCTGTGAAAACTATGCTAACATTCCTGTTTATGTGTGTTAAGTATTCAAGCAGAGCAGCCGCCTCGTCCCAGGACAAACAGGTCAATGGTGTGCAATAGGTATTAGCGCGGTTTGAGTGTGAGCCAGATGAGCAGCCAATCACAAACTGACCAGCTGGTATGTGTGTGTATCACTGCCTGACAGGCATGTCTGCCTGGTAGCAAAAATCTATCAGCTTTGGTCCTGCGGATTGTGATGAGATTTTACCTTCTGACTGGACACGTTCACTGTTAAACCATGGCTGCAGAAAATACCCTGTTCTGGTTGGTCAGCAGGTGGGACACTTCACACACAGCTCCAGTCTGCATTCACCAGCCTAGTGTTAAAAATCAGTATGAAAGGTGTAGAGAATTGCAAAAAGCAAGGAGGTATATTCTTTGAATGATATTCTCAGTGTTCCCTATGAGTAATTTAAGAGTATTATAGGTCTATGTCATGTCGATCAGTCTCAGTTATTTCAGATTTGTGAGAAATCCTGATTTTTTTCTGTCATGTATAGAGCTGGAGCCAGGGGGCGATTAGCTGAGGTTGGCATAAAGACAGGTAGCAGTGAAACCACAAGCCAGGCTCTGTTCCAACAGCCCTTAAGCTCACCAATAAACACATTTAACCTCCTTTGTTCAGAAACAAAATCATAAAAACCAAACCTGTATAAAAATAATGGATGTCACCACCATTACGTCACCCATTGGTTTGTGGACTCCCAGTTTGAAGCCTCAATTTTAGCATTTTGGAGTCAGAGGCGACCACATTTGGACAAGAGGGTGGAGCTAACTGTAATGCTAGCTGTTAGCTTGGTTTGGTGCATTTACAGCTATGCTTAAACCATTAAAATTAAAACCCTTAGAGGGTCCTTTAGTACATTCAAACACGGAACAAGATTTTTGTTATGTAGCCAAAACATTACAATTGAATTTCATGAATTGAAAACACACTGAAATAGTGACAACTGTGGCTACGTTACCTAACCAGTGTTGTCGCCAAGGTAGTGACTTGTTATCATATGGCACTCACCTGTGACTCATTGCAGCCACACACTTAATTATCCATCCATCCATCCATTTTCATCCGTATATCCGGGGCCAGGTCGGGGGGTAGCGGGCCAAGCAAAGCACCCAGATGTCCCTCTCCCCAGCAACATTTTCCAGCTCCTCCTGGCAGAGTCCAAAGCGTTCCCAGGCCAGATGAGATATGTAATCCCTCCTGTGTGTTATGGGTTTGCCCAGGGCCTCCTACCAGTGGGACGTGCTTGGAACACCTCTAGCAGGAGGCATCCTGATCAGATGCCCAAACTACCTCAACTACCAACCCATGGAGGAAACTCAATTCGGCTGCTTGTATCCGCAATCCCATTCTTTTGGTCACTCCCCAGAGCTCATGACTATAGGTGAGGGTTGGGACGTAGATAGATCAATAAATTGAAAGCTTCGCCTTCCAGCTCAGCTCCCTCTTCACCATGACAGCCAGAGGAAGCTGCACCAAACCTTAACGGCACTTAAACAGGTGAGTTATTTAAAAATTAGCCCCTGCATAGTGGTCACAAATGGGGAAATCAGCTATGGTGACCAAAACTGCTGTAAACATGTTTATCTCTGCCGTGAAGTTGGGCATTTTAATATGGTTTTGGAGCCTACCTCAAGTGGGCATTTAAGGAACTGCAGTTTTTTTTCTTCACATTGGCTTCAGAGGTTGTCATTTGGCAAAAACATCAGCTTGTGCTTTTGGAGGTTACCTATGGTATAGCCTAACTATTTCTCCATGAACAGGAAGTTACTGTGCTTTGCAGCTGTTTGTTGTGCTAAACTAATTGCCTCCTGTCTCTGGCTCCATACTTGACAAACTGACAAACGAGGGTATCGACTTTCTCATCTAACTCCATAAGAAAGCAAATAAGCAAATTTGCCAAAATGACAAACTCTTGCTTTAATGTTTATGTACACAGACTTTAAACCTTCGACTTCTTTTCAAAGAACCTTTTATTTTCTAAAGCAGATGTTCATCTTTTTGTACTTGTCAGTTACATGTCCTTTCAAGCCTTCAAAGTCTTGGAAATAAACAGGACTTTTAACTTGAAACCATCTATTAAGCTTTATTAAATGTTAAGTAACCATAGCAACAACACTTATTTTCTCACTATATTACCAGTTAACTCCTAACTGAACTGTGGCCTGCAAGAAGAATTTCAAACATTGGATGATGACTTAAACACAGCCTGTCGTTGAGGTATAAGTGTGATAACACACTGTGAGGTGTCTGGAGGTGAGGTTTACATAGAACATAATGGATTGTCTTCACTTCTGTAAAGTTTTGAAATAGGATAGCTCTTGATCTAACTTTGGGACATGCAGTATCTTATAAGTAATCTGGGTAAATTAAAGTGAGATTACGTAAGTAAATCTTTCAATCTCTATAAACAAATGATGTGTCCTATTGATGGTGAGGCGTTTTGTGTGCGTTTCATAATCAGAGGGTAAGAGCCTGTAGGGGCAGGTAGAGGAATGCAACCATGGAGGCAATGGAGAAATATCGTCATCAGAGGCTGTGTAGGTAATAGAAGGTATACAGGGTGGGTTTGTGTGTGTGCTGTTTGACTTTGTTCGTAAATGTGTGTGTGTGTGTGTGTGTGTGTGTGTGTGTGTGTGTGTGAGGTGTGGCTTTGCCTTGCCTTATCTTTGCATTCCTAACAAAACACAAACTCCTCTACACGACTGCCATGGCAACCCAGGAGGGGAAAGGCACTAAATCTGACACCCACCTCTCCCTTTGACACACACACACACACACACACACACACACACACACACACACACACACACACACACACACACACACACACACACACACACACACACACACAATTAATTCCTAGTGCCTGGCTCTCAGAGGCATACAGTTACACGAGGGGGTTACCTTTGAATGTTGAGGTTTTAAGAGGGACGACCTGCGGAGAAGAAAGTGAGTCCTGAGGGAGCTGGTGTACATTCTGCCTCTCTTGCTCTTTGTAGTGTTTCCGACAAGCAGTAAACAGGCTGACTGCAAACAGAGGTTCCTTCCGTCTTTCATCTTTGATTTCAAACACCTGTTGAAAATGTTCAAATTTCACTTGAACTTTAAAAAGTTGAGCTTTTTTTTATTTTCAGCGGAGGACAATCTGAAGGAAGCATTGAGTTTCGAGTGAGTCCGATGTCTCCAGTAACTGACTAAAGAGTATTCTTCACATGCAGGCCAAATGCAAACAAAGACCTTTTGGTGTCGTGACAGGATATCTTTTATGGGGCCTCCTGTGGTAATGGGAAGTGACACACAGAAACAGACAGAAACCTGAGCACTACAATACCTGGTTTGTCAATTAGCCCAAACAAACACAGTAAGGGGGCAAAACTCTGAACTTTTCCTTCTGGGGAAGAGAAATCTCTTACTTTAGAAATCGCCATGGTAGACTGGTCCAGAATAAAGCTTGTGTGATATGAAGAAAACAAAATGGGTCTCAGTATCAAAAATTGAATAAAAAAGTGTTCTTAAACCTTGTAATAGTTTTACATGAGATGCTTGCCATGTAAAGACAACGCCCCTGAATCCCACTGATGACTTTTGTTGCACACCATACCTCTCTCTCTCTGGAACTGACAAAAACTTTAAATGCTTGGTAGGAGGTTGATGACGACACAGCATTTTTGACGCCTGGCAGACAGCCTGTCACTCAAAGCGGGCACGCCCTCAATTATGCATAACTTTAAGCCTTTGGAAAATGTAAACGGGTGGGTTATATAAAAATGTACCCCCCGAACAGTTGTCACAAATGTTGAATTAGTGATAGAGACTAAAACCTTTTAACGTACCAGGCTGTAAACATGTTTATTTCTGCTGTAAAGTTGAACATTTTAACATGGGGGTCCATGGGGATTGAGTTGCTTTTGGAGCCAGCCTCAAGTGGCCATTCAAGGAACTGCGGTTTTTGCACTTCTGTGTTGGCTTCGTTTTTTTGACCCAGAGGTTACCGCCTGGTGAAACTAAAAGGCAACGTAAAGGATTTTTGTTTGTTTGTTTGTTTAAATTAAGGACTAACGTTAACTGCACGTAACATATGTATGTGACGTGAAATACATTACATTAACTTACATTAGGGGAACTGCAGTTTTTGGCACTTCTGCATTGGCTTCATTTTTTTTGAGCCCCAAAGGTTGCCACTTGGTTTAGGCACAAAAACCACTTGGTTATTGTTAAAAAAAAAAAGAATATATTTTAGCTTAAAATAAGCAGTTTTGGTGGCACAAGCCCAAAGCGTCACTAAAAAGCAACCAGTTTTGTTGTTCATTGATTTCAAATAGTGGTCTGCACCTTGGCATGTGTCTCACCTAGGTGTCACACCATCATCTCCTCCTTCAGATGACAAAGTCAGCTCATATACTATGTCACTTTAGCTACGTTACATTTGTGTGTATGAAATGTACAATGTAAGTTGTTTGCAGAAATGCACAATGCTTACATTTTCTCCTGTCGACTGGGCTGTCAACTAAGTGTATTTGTCCGATATGAACTTACAGAGGAGCCCTCCTACATTAATATCCTGTAGGAAGAAAAGGTACCCTCCTTATATTCAGATTCATTCTAACGCTGATATATTCCCTCCATTGAGTTTTATTCAGAGACCCATTCTCAGCAGTCTAATGTTACCCTGCTCACAATGACTGACAGTAGACTGGGAGGGAGAGATAGTGTCCTATCTGACCTGAGTAATGCCTTCAATCACCAGGAGAAGCCTATTTCTTGCTACTTTGCATTAAAACCCACTTCTCCCCTCGCTGAATTTAATTTGAGATGATTGTCCCTTTAATAATTCATTCATGCTGAGAAAAAAGAGAACAGGTACAGCGGTCTGAAAGCTGGCAAAGCATGTGGACACGTGTACGTAGGCGTGCAGAGCATAAATCTTTCTATTTAAAAGTGGATCAATGTATATCATCAAACATTAATATTCAGCCTTTTCACTGACTTACCCTGTGCTCGTGTGATAGTGGTCATGGTGCAGAGGTACAGGGGCATCAGGAGATAGCATACATCATATAGGGCTGTCAAAGTGCCGCTCATATTTCAGCATACTGATGTCGTATCTGGGACCCGGGCAGATCGTGATTGGCTCTTCTCCAACAGCATCTTCACGTTGCAGTGTCGAGAGTACAGAGAGGTTGCCTCTATTCCAGTCTCCCTCTCTCACACACAAACTCACAGCTGTCTGCAGCAAGTCAACAAACTGCTAATTCATCAGTGTGCACAGTGTGGCAGAGGCTCCCATGGCCAGATTAACGTTAAGTGGCTCTGATTCCCTTCATAATTTAAGGAAGTGCTATAAAAGATGAGCAGATCCAAATGTTTTATGGGACACGCTGTACACAGCCTGACAACTCCAGCCTCATGCCAGCACAAGCAAGAGCTGCGGCATGCAATACATGCAGGGGAATGACATCTTTAATTCATCTGTAATAATTTATAGATATTATAAGGTAAATGGTTTGGTGGATATGACATGACATGTGAATCCATTCAGAAAAGTTATATTTCCCACACTTTTCCCTTTCTTTTTCTTTAAATCTCCCTTGTGATTTTCCTCACTATGCAATTTCTCCTGAGGAAATGATGTGGGAAAAAGTCTTCCAACACTGCAGTATCCATAAGTGATTCCACCCTCCTGCTGCGCTCCTCTAATTTGGATGTTCCCACAACATCTCAGCACTAAAATCTCAGCTTGTAACAGAAGATTTATCTCAGTTTGTCTCCTGAAACAGTTTTATTTCCTCTGAGCATACAGAGTGACACCACATATAGCTGACAAGAAGAATTTTAGCACAGATACACATCAAGAACAGGATATGCTACTTCCTGCATGAATTTAATGTTAGATGTATAATAATTTGCAATTCGCAGGCCAAGCCTAAATAGCAGAGTGTGCCTCGAAGCTTTTCCATATTTTTATGCAAAGCGCAGGCCCTTTGAAATACCCCATTAGCAGAATTATTACATGCTCTGTGCTGCCAAAAATAGATGCAATGCAACAAACTCTTAATCCTCTTGAGAGGATTGTGACTCTATCCAAATTCAACAGGTGGTCTTGTAAAAGATATCACTTTTCCTGGATCCAGTCTCTGCTGTGCCACTTATGCTGATTGTCTCAGCTACGCTATAAATCCTCGCGTGAGGTTCAGGAAACTAGCAGGTTCTGTGTCCAATCGGTTCATGTACATGGATGTGTCCTCTTGCAGGAAGTAGAAGAAAGGAATTGGATCATGAGAGTGGAGGGAAGGGCTGCTTGATTTTGGGGTTAACAGATCTGGTGCTGTGTTTATCCTGCCATTATCCATCTCTTCAGGGGCTTTTTGGCCTCATTATGACAATCAAAAGAAAACCAAAAGGAAATGTAGGATAAATAGTCAAAAAGCCAACAGACAACACCTTGTTTCAGTGGTATTTCTAAGTGAGACAAAAGAGGAGATGCTTAGTTAAAAGGTTAATCTCTCCGGATGACCGCCTTCATCTGACACAGCGGCTGTGTTTGTCACTCTGTGAGCTCTGCCTCTCCTTTTGCTGCCTGTAATGGAAACCAGCAGGGGTCCAGCCTGGTTCAGTAACAGCGCCAGTGTTTTTCTATCACTCCGTCACCCCAGCCATGATGAACAGAAGCAGGAGCAGCCCAGGGGGGGTAGCAGGAGGGAAGGGGTGAGCAAAAACCCAGGGAAGCTTGTATACATCCACCTCCACCACATCAAAGTGATGTGTGATCAAGATGGATTGCTTGCAGAATAAACCTGCACAGCCCAGTGGGGGGTTTAACCAAAAAAAAAAAAAAGTGTTTGCTTTTGTGACACCCTTTGCCTCAAGCTGCAACTTTAAATTTTGTGTGTGAGGGTGCAGTTTTCTGCAAATCAAATAACAGCTGGGTGGTAAAAATCATAATCCTTGTGACAGCTAATAGAACAAAAGCCTTAATGAGAATCTGTGAGTGGCCACTGACCAGACTGCATGGTTGGTTGGGAGCTCCTCCCACCTCCTTGTGCTCCCTCCACGCTGCTGCAGAGGACTCCTGCTCCGCCTCAACACTCCACCTCTGCACAGTGCAACAGCAGCAGTAACAGAAGCAGGAGCCGAAACCAGCCTGCAGCAGCACCAGCAGCAGCAGCACAGCCTCCTGGGTCATTAACCTGTCGCATGTGGGATAACTAAAAGAAGACGGATATCGGCTTCTGTGGGAATAAAACAGCAGATACGACACAGCTGTGATTTATTTTGTATTTTTTGGGGAGAGCTTTTGTGTTGCCAGGCAAGAGAAAGTCCGAGCAGGTAAGCAGCCAGTCATTAGACACTAACCTTGGCTACTTTCCTTACATTGTAGCTTTCCTTTTCCCCCCTTTACGCACCTATTTTGTGCTTCAGCGACACAGCTTGAGCCAAGTTACATTTCCTCTTTATGTTTTATATTGACAGAGGTTATAAAAACAGCCATTTTTGCCAGTTCCCAAGCGCACGAGGACATTTTTCAGCTACAATAACCTGCCGTAAACCAAACTTGGCTACAAGCGAGACAAGTGTTTCAGCCCAATCTTCATTTATCAAATCTTAAAACGCCACCTTAAAGGGAAACACTCAGGGTGTGTAACCTAAGCCGAATTTGTGTTAACTAAACATGCTTACAAGTCATACCAGTGAATAGTCTCAAGGTGGAAGTTTGGGGTTATTTGGCAAAAGTTTGCAAGTTTTGGCGGAAATCTCTACCGAGTATGGTGAAAACAGGTTGTACCCCCCCTCTACATGAATGAATGGGCTGTGTGAGTGAGGCAGGCGTGACAAATGTTGCTTGTGAAAGCATTTGTATTCAAAGTGGGTGACTAACAAGCTGATGTGACCTGGTTATCAGATAGTAATATGGACTGTAGGTTGTTTAATTATTTGGATTATGAATGACTCTTATTTTATGGGCATCTCATCCATTTAAGGGCCTTTAGGCATGGCACAGCAGTCCAGTAAAAGGCAGTCAGTAGGGTAATGTAGTGAAGTATTTTACTGAATAATAACCATCAGATATACTTCATTAAGGCTGCCCCTCTGCTTGTGCGTGCTTGTGCGCGTGCATCAGTGCTGGTGTGTGTGCTGCTGGTGCCCGTGTGTTGGCTGCTGCAGGAGGATTCAGACAAAGTGCACTTTTACCAGCTGTTCAGTGTTGATAAGCCCCCTAACCTTTACCTTAATGACTCCTCCTGCTCTCCATATCTCTGGGCTATTTAAACTGTAGCCATCCAGTCTGACATGGCATCTTTACTACATTCTTCAGTGCAGTACAGCCTGTTCGAAAGCAAACACCCAGTTTGGTATTTCCGAAAGACAGCCATGTGCAATTTGGCTTTTAGGATATTGGAGTAGTGGGTTTAAATTCTCAGCAAAATTCAATGTGTTTTTGAGACATCTAGTGGCCAAGAGTCTGAGTGTGATGCACAGAGGTCATGGGTACATGTTGCATTAGACCTCAAGGCTTGTGTCTTTATTAGAAGGCCCAAAACTATAAATTCCACAGCAAACTAACATCCAGCCTCAAGTCATTTTTCCTCGCCCCCGTCTTATTTTTCCAGCCCCCGACTTCTGACGTGCCCGTGAGATATTTTTCATACTTTTTTAATTGATGGCAGGCATTGAATTTTATCATATGGCTGAACTTCTTGCGGTTATGCTCTCTGTGTGTGTGTTTTTACAAGAGGAAGTGAGAAATATTGGACCTTGAGCTTGAGAAGGTGTGGGGAATGTAGACAGCGGGGTCTATCTCTGTTCAAACAAGCAGGGATGGAACATATAAACAGGAGGTGGGATAAGCTGAGGTGAGGTGCAGTTTGAAATGTGGATCTGTTTTCTTTGGAAATACCGAAAATGTTTTAAAAAATCCACTCCTATTGTTTTCTTGAATTCCCCTGTAAAGAAAGTGGAACAACAACAGACTAAATTGTCCCTGACAGTTTGGTTTCAACTTACAAAACACACCATGACAGTGCTGCGTCTGTCTATGCGTTGTCATCGCTTTATCGTCCCATGAAACCCCCCTGGTCACGTTCTTGATTGGCAGTTAGCCTGTTCTCTACAGCGGCAGGCCCAGTGGCCCAATGATCAGTCATCGCTTCATATGACTCATGCACAATGCCATAAGATGTTAGGCAAGGCTCCGTTTCCTCTGTTGTCGCAGGAACGGTTAAACAAACAGTGTGCTAGTGGGTGCTTTCCTGCTCAAACTGAGTCAGACAGAACAAAGAAAAATGTAAACATATATTATCTTTACCAACAGGAAAACTCCTCATTCCAATAGGATTAGTCGATGGCAAGGTCGTTATACTGGAGCCATGAATTACCAGCACTCTTAACAAGCTTCAAGCGTTCCTTATCTTTTGGTGGGGAGTTTTTGCTTTGATAAAAAGTTGCAGATATCAAGAATCAGTGTGGCTGAAAATATCAGAGTCACATTTAGGCTACCTGAGTGTATTTATAGACCTCTGTTTATTGTCTTAGGGGAGTCAGTGTGCCTCCTGCTTCCTCTGTTTTCTGGATAATGAGTCTAGATGGTGGGCTAATGTTGTCATGTGTCATTGCAGCACCTTGTTGAGGGGCAATTAAAGCTGTGCAAAGAACATAAAGAGGGACACCCAGATGCAGGGAAACAAGTGATGTCTCTGAAATGGTGTTGATCTTCTCACTGTCAGCCCAGTTAAACAGGACACACACAAGAGGGAGAGGAAGGAGGTGTGTGGGTGTGTGTGTGGGTCAGTTTGTTTGTGAGAGAAGCAGGACTCACATGTGGAGGTTTGTGTGTGTGTGTGTGTGTGTGTGTGTGTGGAAGGGGGGATGGGAGGTGGTCGTGGGTGTGAGATTCACCCTGGTGAGACTTTAGACATTCCTGACATTCCGACCTCCGGGATGCTTGAGGCTCCTCCGTCTTCTTCTAGCATGTCGGGGGCTGCAGAGGACTCTGGAGGGCTTTTATGTCGCTGGGCTCACACCATCAAGGCCCTTCTGGTTGAACAGAAACCACATACCCTCTAATTTCGGAGGCCATGGGAACAAGTAGCACAGCACCCACCAGGTCTTCTTAAGTTACATATGCGGATGGCACTTAAAGCCTAACGGAGGTCTTTAATGAGCTTTGGGACACTTGTCAGCTTGGACTCCCCCATCACTGAGTTTACACTTTCAAATAAATGTCTGAACTTTTTTTGAAAATTGAAATTTATAGACCTAATATCCACTTATCTCTAGGAAAAATGAGCAACTTATTAAAAAGTTTGATGCTCTGGAAATTTGTTCTGTTATTTGTAAAGTGTGGAAGAGGATAAACAGGATTTTTAGACAGTCCTTATGTAATACAAGCCGTTTTTCTTGGTCAAAAAGACACAAGATTCTAATTGTGATACAATCAATGGGCAAAAAAAGTGATGACATAGACATCGTGGCTTCATTTAACAATGAATCTCTTCTTTCTCTCTCCTCTACATGTTGCCTTGTGATCAACATCTTGTGACGCTGCAACCTTCTTTGGTCCAGCCATGACGGTTCATCTGATATCTGCCACATCACTCAACAGCCACTTCTGACCGAACCCGATTTAGCAAACCGAAGATGTCAGCGTGCAGTGACTTTGCAGAACACGTGTGGAAACCGGGATCTTGTAAGAACTGCTTCCACCCGTTCAGTGCGCACCACAAGGCTGTCGGCGGCCTGGATGGCAGTGTGCTAGCCGCTTGTTTGAAGAGCACCCCGGGAGGCGATGAAGACGCTGGAGTGACATCGCCTTCACCCTACAGCAAGCCAACCATCGCTGTCAAACCTACTGTGATGAACATTGACACCAACGAGTCGGTGACTGACGTCAACATGAACATAGAGCAGGTGGTTCTCTTAAATTTAATTTTCCTGTAACAACCCTCAGAGTCTATTTTCGTCCAGCCCGATGTATCTGTTCTTTAATGTGTGCTCATGTGTCTGTTTCAGGAGAACACAAAGAGCCCAGTTGAGCGTTTGGGCCTGAAGAAGCTCCTGGACCTGTCGTCTCTTTACATTGACAATAATGGGTGCAACAAGGCCCACAGAGAGGCGGTTCTTCAGAGTCCTGAAGCCAAGATGGACTACAACAACTGCTTCTCTCTGTCTTCTCTGTCCCCCAACATCCTGCCTAAAGACTCCATGATTATTAGCAACATCTTCGTCACCCAGGAGGACGGTAGAGGTTCGCAGAGTTTAAAGAAGAATGCCAACGGGGACGCTTGTAGGCAGCAGAATACAACCCCCACCAGAACAAAGAGCACTTTTAATGGAATTGGTGTGACTACCAGAGCAAATTGTCAGGAGTCCAATCAGGCGTCTGTGGAGATACCTTTTTCTGTGGATATTGTTCCGTCCAGTCCTCCCACGGTTAATAGCAATGGCATCAGCAGTGGGAGTACTGCTGCTGTTACAGCAAAGACATCCAGCACTTCCCCTGCCACAGCTTTAAGTGTGGACACTAATAGTCATAATCCCCCGCCATCCCTTCACTCTCCTCCCGCCTTGTCTCAACAGACCAGCTTATCGGACTCCTCTTGTTCTTATCGTAGTAGTACAGATTCACTTCCTGGGGCAGAAGGGTCGGGAGGAAAACGAGATAGGTCAGGGAGCCCCCAAAGCCCCCCAGCTTTGGGTAGCCCGCAATCAGCTCCCAACTCTCCCAATGGAAAGCCAGACTCAGAGCCCATTTACGCAGAGAGCACCAAGAAAAAGCGCAGGCCGCAAGGAAATGGGGTGCAATCGCAACCTGTGTCCCCAAACCAGACTAAGAACTCCTCCCAGGGCTCTGAGCCCTCAGGAGAGAGTCAGCGTACCACCATCACTGTAATGGCCACTCACACAGAGCAGAACAACAGGACTTTCTACCTGAGCAGTCCAGATTCAGCCATCGGCACCCAATGCCACTTCAGCCCGACAGCACGTAAAGACCCCAGCAGCCCGGCCTTCCGCTGGCCCAGTCCCAGCCACAGCGCTCCCTCTTTGGTGATAGAAGCCAGCCCAACTCTCCACCCCAAGCCTCAGTCTAGCCCACCCATTCCCCCAAAAAGGACCACTCGTTCCCCCAAACTTGGCACCTCTAGCCTCTCACCGTCCATCTCCTCTCCAGTCCCTCTTCCTGATCTCCCCAGACTGGGCACCTCCAGCCTCTCGCCATCCATTTCATCGCCCGTCCCTCTCCCCGAACTCCCCATGCTTTTCCTCGTCACTGCTAAAGAGGGCCACTTCAAGGTCCACACAGAGAACCACAGCGCAGCGGCATCCGAACGCTGGCACAAGCCCCACCACCACAGCTCCTCTGGCTGGAACTGTCGCATCGAGGAAGAGGAGGAGGAGGACGAGAGGGAGCGGAAAGAGGGGGAGAATAAGAAATTGGCCGCCGACCCAGGGACAACCTCTCGGGTGACAGGCCTGGTCAATGGTGCCGCTGTCTGGAAGGAGGCCAGGGACTGGAAGGCCCACAGCAGCCCCCCTCTGATGACAGAGCCAGGCACGGCCCCCCCGGCTGCCCCCAACAATGGTGCCTGTCAGGGGGAGACTGAGGGCACCGGTGCAGAGGAGGAGGGCAAGCATAACGGGAGCATGCCGTCCAAGCAACCGGTGCATGGCAGCTCATCAGAGCTGCTGGCAGCAGGGAAGGGAGCTGCCAACAATGAGTCCAATCCACCACCTCCCCCACCTAAGAAACTGCACAGGTAAGAATAACAAAGACGTTTTTGTTTGGCATTTACACATTCAACCATTAACCTGCAAACACCATAGAACACTAGTGCTGTATCTGTGTAGCACTATGTTTGATGAATCTCAGAACAAAATCATTATCGATTAACAATTTTCCATCCGACATGTCAGTCAAATGTTAGAAGTAATTGCACAATGCCACTTAGAAGGTTTCTCAGTTTGACTAACACACATTCATCAACATGGTTTTCACTTTCATATGTGACGCAATGAAAAGTAAGCAGTTCATAAGAATTGGGAAGCTGTGACCACCGGATGATGGGTATTTTCTAGAGATATAGGACTTAACTGACTCTGCCATCATCATCAGCCAACACTGTTTACTATAAGACTGCTATGTAAAAGAAAATGCCTAATAGAGGTTTAATTGCACACTTCTGTACTTAACACTTTCTGTAAGATGAATGTTATGCATTTATCAAACCTGAGCTGCCCATTATAGCACACATTTGCGTGCCTGTCGCTCAGTCTCCTACCTGTGACTTGCACTGAACTAATGGGACTGTAATTCAGCCATGGCACTATGGTTTCATTATATTCCATAATTTAGCACTTAACAACATGCACTTAGTCTAAATGCATAAACGCTCTCTGATGGTATGGTATAGTGTTGGTGCTGCTTATAGGGTGGAAGTATATATCGCCTGTGACAGTGCACATGCATGCATCTTACTGTGCCTTCTCCTTTCATAGCACCGTTATTCAGCCTTGAATCGGCCTCCATTCTTGCAGCTTGTGATCATTCAAACTGTTCCGGCATATTCCTCAATGCATGCCTTGTTCTATTCATGCTCGTAATGTGACTTTTTCAATTCTAATTAACACACAAAGTGGGTCTGTTAAATAGTCCCCCGCTGTGCCACGTTGCTGTAAATTTGTTTTGGCTGCAGCACAATAGACAGAACTGTAAAGAATGGTCCTTTTCCATTGATATTGTCATCCAGAGACAAAGTTGTTAGTAGCAGGCCTTGAATGCATCTGTGGGCAAACTTGCCTTGTTTGCACTGTTGTCTCACGCTAAAAATCTGGTTATTTTTAAGGCTTAGTAAGGATATTTAATTCCTCACTTATGGGATGTGCAAAATGATATATTTTCACCTTTTTCAATGCTTGCACCGTTATGACCTACTCTACTCCGTGCTCCTGGCTTACAAAGCCATTTATTAGCAGTAACATTTGCACATGTGCTTAAACCAGAGTCTGCACGAGGCTAAGAATACACTCCGCTGTCTGAGTCAGCTACACCAAAGCAGGAACAGAGAAGCGGCCTTGTGTTGCAGTTATTAGAGCATCAAATGATCCGCTCAAAATAAACTTTGCTTTGTCCAGGACAGCAGCAGGATGAGGTGCAACGCACGACTGTGACTTCCTCAAGACAAACAGATGTTCAGCCATCTTGAGCTGCTAGAGTCAGCAAAAGCTGAGCGGGAGTGTTTTACTGTCTAAAACACAGATTGCTGATCACATTTCAAGGGCCCTTATGTTTGTGGTAATCCTAGTACGGACCCATCTCTCCTGTTATGACATTGCCGACATTCTGAGCTGGTAAAAATACACCTTGTTGAGACACATGTGGGAACGACTTGAGCCAGGCGGCGACAGTTGTGGCTTTCTGAGTTTATCAGCAGGTTAAGTGTATTTAATCAGCAAGTGTGACTGCAGGGAATCTAAATATTGTTTGAAAAGCAATAAAAACTTCATAGAAAGATTTACTATTGACAGAAAAGTGAATTTTGTGTGTGGCATGAATGGAAAGCATTCATTATACAAAGACATGTACATGCACCCCATGAAGCAGCATTTTGCTGTGCTGAATCATTTAAGAGTCACAGATGGTTCATAAAATCTGCCTCTCAGAGCCTTTGATCACAATGAAATACCAAATTTTCCCTTTTATTCCTCATAAAAGGTCATTGTACATATGTCATGTGGTGGGTCAACCAGAGGCTTGTGTGTTTGTGCGTGTGCCAATGTCATGCATGAGTGTGTATAAGTACTCTTTGACGAGGAAGGCGTGTCCACTGGTCAGTGAAGGTTGCCAAAGGGAGGGGCTTTAGTGAACAGATTGTTGCCCCTGGCAACTCCCAAACTGTCCCAGCCTGGCAGTCTGTTGCCACCAGTAGAAGTAGAATTTATAGATCAGACGTGGATTCAAGTTCGCTGAGTTTGTCTTGGGTTTGAATTGCCTTTTGCTCTCTAAAGTATAGTTCCAGGACGTGCTGCCCCTCCCTTCGCAGAGGCGTCCTGATCCCTTCTGTGCAGCACAACAGATAGCATCTTGTTGCCGTCTGAAGTGAACTGCTAGGTCAATGAGTGAATGCTATATATGAGATATGAGTGCTTAAATTTTGCGCATCTAATGGGCGCTGTTGCTTTGCTTGCTGACTTTAAATACACATATGACTCGTGTGGAGACAGGGTTGTGTTACTACACATGGCGGGGCTTTAGGGAGCCACCGGTCTGATCCAGGGGCATTTTGTGCCCGCCAGCCGGACAAGGACCTGTGCCTCTCCAGCATGAGGTAGGCACCTGATGGCATCTTTTTCTTATATGGGTCCTCTGTAAGTATTGATGGCTCACCTTTCATTAGACTTGTGAAGAGAAGAGGTGGTGTTCTTGTTGCACAGGAAGACAGTTGCAGAGATGTGTCTCAGAAAGAAACCACAGAGGCTAATATTCACACCTATATCCGGAACTCGGTAGTCAGAACTCAGAGGTGGTGTTGAAGGTACAGATAGCATGTGGTCAACTTTTTGCTTACTCTGTATTTCCTCTGTGTTTCACACCCTGTCTTTTGCTCTTCTTCTAATCTCGCCTAATACTTTACCACCTGAATAATGTTGTTATTTTATTTAAGCCCTTCCTTTTGGTAAGATTGAAACACTGTTAAGATTGAGAGGAAGAGAAGTGAAATCGATTAAGGGCAAGGTGTGTGACTTTATATGATGCAGGGCCAATAAATGCAAGTTGCTAGTGCTGGATAAGGGAAGGAGATAGCTGACAGAGACGATAACAAAGCAAGGCTGGAGCAGTTTGCTGAAGATAACAAGGATTGGTGTCAAACATTAATGGATCTTTGTTTCAAAGACTTGGTTTATATGGCTGTATAGCCATGGTTACTATCCTACAATCATGAGAAAGAAACAATGCATGCTATTCTTCTCTACGCTTTGTGTTGTGGCATACAGAGGTTGCACATAAAGTGAAACACATGCACGATACAATGTGAACTAATCTAACAGCAATGCCATAAATACTACCTTTTTTGAGTTTATATAATAAGCAGTTTAATCAGTTTCTCTCTGTCTCATCAAAAACTCAACTTTGCAAGCCTCTTAAAGGTTGTGTGTGCTACATGGCTGTTGCAGGGGGATTGCATTACATTGTACAGGTGTTCATGATACCACCTACACCTGAGAACAATGTGAGTCAGCCTGCTTTTCTACTGAACTCCACCTAATTTTGACAAACCCCTAAATTATGTGTCAATATTAATGCGTCAGCTGTAATCTGGTTACAGTGTTTAATTTCATCACTCTTAATGCTGCATAACCAGCTCAGATTCCTAAAGGTCATTGTCTCTAGGAGAGCGAATGTGTGTTTGTTTGTGTATTTGCACATCCACAAGATGTAACGACATGCAGCACTTTGTCGTCATTATATATATTTATGACAACGAAGGCCCCTAAATAGGAGTCAGGAAGTGAAACCAGTTGTGTGAACTTGATCCTCAACAACAACAACACTACTGCAGTTTAGTTTTGGTCTCATTTTACACTGTCACACCGCTATCTGTGGCCACTTAGCTGTAACCCCAGTCTGATCCCTTTTTAAAAACTCCCCCAGCTCCCCTCGCACAGCTTTATTAATACCACACACACACACACACACACACACACACACACACACACACACACATACACACACGTCAGGATTGCATGTGTGTCAACAGATCCAGTGTGTCCCTCACTGTAGCGTGATTGTTTACGTTCTAAATCTGGGTTACTGTCGTTGCCGGGCTGATTGCAGAACTCAAACCCTGTGTGACAGGTTGACCGGGGCGATCATATCTCACATCGACTTTGTTTTAGAAACGGAAGTGATTAAATCTCCTCTGAGAAAATAAGCAGCTAAGATCTTTATTAATAGATGTTTAGACTAAAACGGAGCATTCCATGTGGAGTGATAAAATCCTGATGATTGCTGCTTCTTTTTGTGTCTTGACGACATGATTTCGGAAATTTGAGATCAGTTAAATCATTAATTTTAATACTGTCTCTGTCAGGTTGCAAGTAAGTGATTGTAGTGCTGGAATAATCAGTCAGTCAACACAATATTAATCGCAAATATTATGGTAATTGATTAATTTATTACCATATCTAATCAGCAGTTGAGATGATACATGTAAATGTGTTAAGTCTTTCAAGTTTTGGTACTTTGTCCATGACACTCCGATACATAGATAGTGCTGCCTGCCCCACAAAACTTCTCCTCAATGCGAATTATGATGTAGAAGTTTACATTAATTAAGATAAAATATACATTTAAATGCACTGAGTCAGCATCCCTCGTGTATTTAGGTGGGCTATGTTAGCTCATTAGGATGCTACAATAAATGTCACTGACCAATGATCTGTCGGTCTTCAAGGGGCAAGTAGCAGACTTCCCACTCACATCCACAGCCTTGTGCTGCATCCATGTGGTGTTCAAAAAAGTTCCTGATGATATTTCATAAGTAACCTGAACCGCCTCCTTTGCTTTTTGTCATTAATGTGTTGTGTAAACGCTCTGACACGTTCTTTGTAGCATCCACGTTGTTTCCACGTTACAATTTAAAGCTCATGAACACACCGAAGTTGGAAGAATGTCCGTCAGAGGAGCATGTGAGTGCAACATGGCCTTGGCTGGCATAGGTCTTGACTTGAGTCCTATTTAATTGTTCCTCCCTCATTCATCTAGCACTGTTGCTGCACTATGTGACGACATATTAGGAAATCATGAGCACCTGGACATTCAACAGGCTGACCTGCTACATACTAGACACTAAAAAGAGTCATTCAGAGACTGACAGAAGACTTGATTGTTCATTTTTGCTAATTTTGGTACTGTAAATAAGGCGATATATTGCAGTTTCTTTAAATCCAATTCTAGAAAAACTGTCAAAGTATGAAGAACACTTCAATTTACGTATATTTTTTTTTAATGCAGTCCGAACAGTGCAGTCTGCATTTGTATTTATCACAGTTCCTGAAACATCTAACATTATAACACTATTTTTTGGGCAATCTGAGCAAAGGAATTAACAAGGAATAAACCCAAGTGTATCAACATCTTCTTACGCCCCTAATTACAATAAAGGAATTATAATTGGGTTTTGAATTGTTCAGACAAAAACAGTCATTTGAAGACATCACCTTGGGCTGATAGGCAAATTTTTTCTCTATTTTCTAACATTTCATAGGCCGAGCAATTAATCATTAAATCAAGAAAATACTCTAATGAAAAATAATTGTTCGTTGCAGCCCCTAAATGCTCGTATAATTTTCCACACAGCTCTAATCTAAGTCAAGGTCTTCCTGCATGCCCTTGCTCAGAAGGCTCATTCATCCATGCGCATCCTCCCGCAGGACATAAGCAGTGACATTCTTTCACCAAGGAAAATCTCATGTTTTGGATACAAATCTGAGAGATCTGAAGTGAGACATGCACAGGCGCACACATGCACATGCACTCATAATTCCTGCGGCCATTACCATTTCTCTTTCTGCCTCAGCGTTTCCACTGCCTTTCATCACCGTTCTTTTGTCTGTAAACCGATAGCGGATCCTTTAGCTAACTGCCCACGGAGAATACCTAACCCTTTGTCTCCCCCCTGTGCTCCTCTCCTTTTCTCCTCCTCATCTGTTTGTTGTGCTGATTTATGGTGGAATTGAAGTCGGGGGGCTCGCAGATAAATGGATAGAGGAGTCATTTTGTGATGGAAGAGAGATGAAGGGATGAGATGGGACCCTGCTTCCCTGAGCCATTAGCGGGTATAATGAGACAAGTGAATGGCTGTCACTCAGCCTAATTGGTCACCTTGATTAGGAAGTCTGCTCATGCACAGTTTTCATTGGTATTATAAGTGGCTATCATGATAGTCAGGCAAGCTGCACAAGAAGAATGCAAAGCTGCTTTCTGGCAGGTAAAAAGAAATAAAGCAAGGCTGTGTCACTTTTGACAGTTTGAATATCTCAGTTTTTCCCTCACAGATAAAAAGTTGAATTCATTAGCAGTAAACACACTCGATTCGTTACACTCAAGGACATGCTGCTACAGCTTTTAGGAATATTTTTGTGGTACTTTAGGCCTTTATTTAGAGCAGAGAGATGACAGGAAACAAAGAGAAAGAAAGAAATTACATGCAATAAAAGTCCCCAGCTGGCTGAAAACCGAGGCCACCCATAAGCCATCAGGGCGCGCTGCTGGCACAGCTTTACTTGGTCTGGTATGACCAGCAGGTATGGGAGGCTAATGTTAGCTCTCAGGTTATCTTTTGTCTTAATGGACTGTTTTTAAATACTCAATCAAAATCGACAAACCAGAACTCAATGCATTTTTTTAATTCCACGATTCCTTTTTAAAACACGCCGCCTACATTACCCACAGTGCAACTCAACCACTCGCAGTCTGGTCAGAGATCCAGATGTGTTATGCAGAGTTGGCTAATGTAGCCTCAAAGCGCTGACCTCCAGCAGAGATGAGGAGCTTGGCACAGAGGTCTGTTCCAGTGTTCTCCACAAGTGCATGCAATGTCCAGCTGGGTGAGGAGGAGTAGCCAGCTGCACTTGCTGCTGTTATGTTGGATTATGAAGAAAGTACTCTGAATATATCACATCAAAACACTTCAAAGTAATGCCAAACTGTTTGTGCTACTGAAGTTTAGAGTGGAAAAGGAGTCGATGACTGATGAGATCTAGCTGAACGAAATGTTGCATTTCTAATCATGGGAGCCAATTAACAGTGTGGATTAGTTTTCTAACAAAAGATAATCTTTTTTTTTTCCAGTGATCATCATGTAGGTGTCTCATGTTAGTCTGAGCTGCAGTGACGGAATCAAGGTGTCTAAAATCATCATATTCAGTATCTCTGTTTGTTAGAAGCTCTGCTTTAAAACCAGGGTACAAATAGAAAGTGTGGAACAATTAAGTTCTACTGTTCTATAAAAATATGTACTTTCAGCACTTTTGTCAGTTTTTCTTAGTGATCTGATTATTAGTGGTGAGGCTGTAATCTGATTCTCTGAAGTTAACCTGCTCTGGTGCAGGTGAGCTGTTCAGCACAGGAACCACGTTGATTTATCCCGTTAGCTCAACAACCTCAAGTCCTGCTTCGTTGTAAAGGCCTCAAGAGCTGAATTATCCGCTGAGGTCTCCTCCTCCAAACAGACCTGATAGAAATACAGCTGGTAAAAACACTGAATAAAACAGTTTCACATTAAAAATCAGTGTTTCGCTGACACCCTTTGGCAGCCAGATGTCATGAGGAGCTGTTAGCTGAGCTGCTGCAAGCGTTAGCTCCGCTAGGTGTTTAGCTTGTTTTTAATAATAAAATAATAATAATAATTTTAGTTGTATAGCACGTATCTAAACAAGTTTACAAAGTGCTTCACAAAGTGCATGAAAATAGAACAGTAATTACAATACAATATTTTAAAAAATGTTAAGAGCTGAGAAAAATAGTGTGTACAGAGGCAAAAATAGAACAAAAGGAAATAAAACATAAAAGTTACAAATCAAAAAGTACAAACCAGGCATTAAAAGGGAAAGCTTTCCTATAAAATATGCTTCAAGCAATGATTTAAAAACAGGTTATGTGCTCACCAGCCTAGTTTCCAGAGCCTCAGGGCCTTGATGGCAAAAGCCCAGTCACCTTTTAGGTTATGATTCCTTCAGTGGTGATCATTCACAGGGTTATTTACTAGAAGCAGAATTATCCGCAGAGGTCTCCTCCTCTTCAAAACGAACTGACCTCATAATTAAAACTGGTAAAGATATTGAATAAAGCAATTTCACATTAAAAATGAGTGTCTCTGTGATGCTCTTTGGTTTAAACCAGGGGGTCAGGAGACTCTGAGCTGAGCTGCTCCGATGCTAACTCAGCTTGTTTCTCTGATAACTTAAGAACCAGACATCCAGTGATAATCCTTCATCCGTTTAAAAGATCTAATTAAAAAACGACCAGAATCAAAAAGAAAGGATGACGTGACTTGAAACAGTAAGAAAGTAGTTGCCAAGAAAAGTTTAAAAGTCTGGTTCTGTCATTCAGCTTGCTATTTTAGAATTTAACACCTGCAGATTTTCTTTACTTTCAAACATCATGCAGCTCCCTCTGGGGCCACAAAAAGCTTCATACAACTTGTTTCATAAATGCAGCAGGACTGACCAAGACCTGTAAACAGACTTTGATGTGTACAATTGGTGGAAGTCCCCTTTAAAGAAACAAACTCGAGGGAATCCTGGGAAATGTAGGGAACACAGCATAAGTTACATAGCCTCCCTTTTAAGGGCCAGAGATCACTGGTGATATAGCACTTGAGTCAATCCACTGCCTTCAAGAAGGAGAGCCAGTATCAGAAACAAGAAAAACTGCCTGCTCTAATGATTATAATGTTTGTTGCAGTTATAAATCAACACAGAATCAAGAAGTGTGCCTCTTGAACAAGGAAGTGAAACTACTCCTGACGGTACTTGTTAGTCATTTATAATCAACCCGTGTGCTCTTTCACATGGAGTCATTAGTAATACACAGTGCAGATAAGAAAGCATCATGAGGAAGTGGATTGGTTCCACATTTATAAACAGATGCACAAAGGGAAATGTTCTATTTCAGCAGAAAACCTACAGGCTAACTACCAGGGGACGCTCAGCTGGACCGATGTTAGGCAATGATGTCAGCAATGCAGACATGGAAAAATGCAAACAAAATATGGTTTGAATGCATGTTTGTTTGTAACTTGTTAGTCCCATCATATTCACTTACCCTCTGTGTTGTTTTTTTCCATTACAGAGTGTGTAGTAAGATGAGTGGCAGCAACATGGAGCTGGATCGCTGCAGCCAACAAGGGTCAGTAGAGAGTCCTACTTCATCTCTACGAGGCCTGAGCAGCTCCAGCCTACCCACTGCCTCCTCTGATAACCTGACTGCTGACACTGGTAAGTGCCACTCAAGCTCATATTATTATATTTTGGTGCAGGTTCATTTGCTACAACAGAATCAAGCGCTGGGAAAAAAAAAGATATTTGTAGTTTTTCAATAAAGTTTGTTTCTTCTTTCTGCAGCTTTTGCACGTTTACTTGAATTGATATGTGTTTGCCTACGTGTTCGTCGTCTCGCTGCTCTGACCCTGTTTACTGTGTTGAACCATGAAGATGCACTTTGTTCAGAGTGAAACTGTGCAACAACAGTGAAAGAGGAAAGGGAGCGCTGCTTGGTGTTACAGCAGCAGTTTATCTCTTCCTCTTTCGTCAAGTGCACGTATACAGTTTGTTTTGACTGTCAATGTTCATGCTGTGATTTCTGCAGTCATCAAACCTGAAACGTGGCTCAGAATGAGTGGCATGGGTCCTCGGTGTAGAACTGATTGTCATCCTTCACGTATCCTCCGTGGCGCAGACGTTTGTAATTGCTGTAACTTCCTGGGCAACGTTGTTTGAAGAGATAATTATGGACTCTGATAACGAGGGAAAAAGGGCTTGGCTACATCCTACAGAGGACTTTTTTTTTTCCCTCTCTTCACTCTGTGAAAGCAGTTATTGAAGACTGCACCACACAATTATCTCAGTATCTGTCTCCTCTTGTGTAAAGTCAAGTTCCAACTTTAAGTCTTTAATTGACAAATGGATCATAATTGGATGGAAGATGTTTTGAGTGTCAGCTTGAACTCTGGATTGTGGAAATTTCCAGCTCTTTTGAGGAAACGAGGTACGTGTTTGTACTAAGGCTGAGCGGTAGGCAGTGACAGAAGGGGTGTCGTAAATAAAAAAAGTTCACAGCTGTCAGGAAGGAGTGTGTAAGTCTGAGTACTGTGAGGTTACAGGAAGTTAACTCATAAGGACGCTGAGATGCAAACGATATACCGTGGGAATCCAGGAAAAAGTAAAGTCTCCAATGATCTGTGTGTCTGTTTTCCAGTACAATACAATACATCTGTCAGTTATTTCTATTTAAGGAATGGTTTTTAAATTTTTCTCCTCAGATGAGAACATTAATATCACTCTCTCATCTGTCTGTTTAATATGAAGCTACAACGGGTTAGCTAAGCTTAGCATATAGACTGACGAAAGGTGGGAAAAGCTTGCCTGGCTCTGTTTGAAGATAGCAAAATCTACCCACTAGTATATCTAAAGCTCGCCAATTAGCACACGATAGCCCCTTTTCCACTGCACAAAAAAACACTAACACCTGCTAACATCTGGCTTTTGTATCAATAAGAAAGATTACAATTGGCATTCTCTCCCAGGTCGAAGGACTCCTCATTAGTCTCAGGTATTTATCTGCTCCAGCTCCAACCGGCTTCCATCAGCAGTGATGGAAATACAACACGTGTGTGGACGCGCTAATTTTAGCCTCACAGGCTGCTAGAAATTCAAACATTGTTCGAAATTGGGCACTATGTTTGAAAGAGAGACTATATGAGTAGTATTATTATTTAAAAAAAGAAGTAACCACCATAACATTTTCTCTGGCCTCCATGCTGCTTTCAGCTGTTTACTAACCTGTTTTCTGGTCCGTCTATGACCCTTAATGCGACACATAAGTAAAAAAAAAAAAACATACACAGAAAGACATAATACTGCTGTCTGCTGCAGAGCCGTGTACACAGCTTTGGCCTACTGGCAGTGAAAAAGGAGTCTATTGCCTATTTTTAGCGCGTTTTCCATATTTTAAAAACCTGCTAACACAAGCTAATTTGGGTGGAAAATGAGTATATATATTGTTTGAGTAAGCTGTACAAAAAGGTGGTTGTAGGCACATTTTGTTACCTTTGAACGGAGCCAGGCTAGCTGCTTCCCTCTACTTTTTGCCTCTATATGCTATGCCATGCTAAGCTAAGCTATCTGGCTGCTGTTCGTAGCATCTAACTCTCCGTGAGAAAACAAATAAATATATTTCCCAAAATGTGAAATTTGTTTTGCTCTTGTGAACTAGAGTACTTTTGTTCTTGTTATTTTATGACCAATGTTTCATAACACTCACCTTTCCTTATAAAAGTAGTACACTGGAACTCGACTAACTTACTTTAATTCTAGGCAGACCTTCTGATGTTATTTCGTCTTCTCTTTTAGGGTCTCGGGATGCTACTCGGATGTCTTGTTCCTCTCCATTTTCCAGAAGTCCAGCGGCCTCAGCTCCAGGGTCTCCTCACCCGCCCTCTGTTAACAGCTTAAGTAACCAGCCACCTCCACTCCCAGAGAAGAAAATGGTCAACCGCACTGTGTCAGCTCCCGATAACTCAACCGGAAGACCCTTCGTCCGAGCCTACCCACGCCTTCCGTTCAGTGGCTCGGAGAGCAACGTGTGTCGACCTGCTGATGTCAACTCCCGGTCCAGTTTACCGTCCAGCCCAGTTGACCCACGACCCATTTTCTCTTCCAATGAGTCTCTGGAGCGCTGCCATGCCCCGCTAAGCAGACCCTCGAGGTCCCGGACACTGGATGAGCCGCTAAAGACTCACGGGCGTCTGGGTGTCCACTGCCGAAGCAGTATCACCTGCTCCTCTTCCCCCCAACTCAGCGTGCCCTTCTTGGCCTCAGAACCGAGTTCTGCTCCAAATCTGGGCTCCAGCCTGCAGCTCCAGACTCTTCTCAGTAACATAGACAGTAGGGAGGGAGTGTACTCCAAACTGGGAGGCCTGTACGCAGAGTCTCTGCGGCGCTTGGCTCTTAAATGTGAGGATCACTTCACTCACTCCCAGAGGAACCCACTGAGGTTTGAGGAGAGCAACTGGTCTCTGTTCAGGCTCACCTCTAACAAGCCCAGCTGCAACTCAGGAGATGCTGTGTACTACTCTGCTGCCTGCGCCTCAGACCCTGCCAACTCCTATGCTGTAAAGGTAATCCTTAAATACTAGGCCTAAATATTTTATATAGTGACTTTGTTAAATATGTGTTTGGTATAACCAGAACACCTTTAAGTTAAAATCTGTAATAGCTCAGTCCTGATTCATGTAGTCTAACCTGTGGTTACTGGTGGTAACAGCGAGTGCAGTGTTACACTGCGGGTCACAGACACACAGAATACTGAGTATTTTGAGTAGTAGTCTACACAAGAGCAGGGCACAGTAAAGTTGGTCACCTCACTGATCCGCTGTCTTAAAAAATGCAAAAATGACCATGTTTTGTTTTGTAGATGCATTTTTGTTAACCACTAACTTAGATGACAAATACCTTGTGTTTTATGTGAGTACTTCACAATAAAAGCCACTACTACATTTGGAAACTTCTGATGTGAAGCAATAGTTAAAGGGAGTGTTTGGTCTGCGTTAGCTGTAACATAATGTTTGAGCAATTTGGCTTTATTTCTTTTTACAACATGGGAGGAAGGCAATGAGCAACACAAGAAAAAATGACCAAACAAATAGCAAGAATTTAGTAAAAAGAGAAAATTAAAATAATAAAATTAGCAAAAATAAATAAAATAAAATAAAAAAAGAAAGTTAAAAACATAGACGTGCCCTGGAAAGAGTGCTTAAAAATTCTAATAATTTTGTAACATAATTTTAAAATGTAATATAATAATTATAAATATAGTTTTCCCCAGCTTATTTCTTTTCAATCATTTTTAAATCTACTATTTTTTTTACAGTCTGTAGGACATTTCTCACCAATTTGTTCATCGCGTTTTTTCCCCAGTGTTTTTGAAAGAAATTGCACCAATTTGCTCAGGGTTCAAAGGTTCAAATACTTGCGGAAGACGTCTGAAAGCAGCACAAAAAAAAGCGCTGATACAGTGTTAGGTGAGTGAAGAACAAACAGTGAGGCTACTATCAATGAGATAAAATGCATGTTTTCCTCTAAATCCCTCGTGCATAAGCAGGAAATGTGAATTTCACACAGGAATAGCGGACTCCGCCACTAACAAGGAAAACTACATGTATAGAGAGGTAATAGTAAATGTAAATACAATGGATATTAATTGGTGACAAGTGCAGAAAATGGTATCAAAAACAGGATTTTAGTTAAAATTTAGTGGTTTTAACTTTAATACTAAAGAGAAACAGAGTCTTTGCATCATAACCCAATACCTCATTTAATTGCTGAATAGTCTTTGTTGATATATGAACCATAACATTATTTGATGGATGGCTTTGACTTTGAACACTAAATATATAGAGTACTTTGCATAGTATTGTAAACAAGTGTTGGTTCTTTGTTTGGCTGTTGGAGTGATTTTGTAATGTACAAATCGTGTTTTATTCTCTCCAGTAAGACATTGTTGTCAGGAGAGCAACTCGCAGCCCACTCAAGATTATCTTTACTGTTGTTTAAGGAATGATTTGCACAGTGGGTGTCGCACATCGATCTTTTAAGCAGGGATTTGACAGTTTGAGGATAGGAGGAGGAGGAGATTAAGATCGGGCGGTGGTCTTGTTTGTTCTTAGGCTACTGATGGGACGGCCACACTGCAGCACAAACCTCCAGGGCCAGTAGTGTAAACATCCAGGAAGAAGGGTGTGTGGCTTCAGTCTCACTAACCTTTGTCCCAAAGTCATTAGTGTTGTACAAAGCAGCAGCTGTTTGTACAGTATGTGTTGAGCCACAGCGTGGGTGCCCGCAGTCTTGCTTAATATCTCTAGGCCCAATTAATCTTTGGATTCCAGGCAGGATTTACAGCCAGACAACCCCCTGTTGTCAAGGCCAACACACACACATAACCCAACACACGATGCATTATGAGACACATACAAATGATCATGTAATAATCTGAAATCGGCATTGGTTGGTGTTATACAGAACATGTTAAATGTTATGTGTTGATATTCAGATGTGCCTACCAGTGTGTTGCTGGCTGAAATTTGAACCCCATGAAAGAAGATTTTCGTGCAGTTAATCACTAAGAGGAGATTATATTTATAAATCTGACCCCAACACACAATGAGATTTTTAATATTTGTATGTTGGTTTTAGCCTCCAAGAGAATGACAGACACTGAGGGGCTGCAGTATTTAAACACAACTTCAGTTTTTCAAGCTCTTCTGCATCAAGGACATTGATTTCATTTGAATGAGAGCAGGAACTGAATTGGTTTTGACCTTGAAACCACACACAACACTTCCTTTCTTATGTTTCTTGGCGCTGCTCCCTTCCCGTCTGTGTAGGGAGTTCGTCTCCCTCCTCCCTCTGTCCCTTTTTTCTCCTTTGCTTCATTCCTTCCTCCCGCTGACCTTTGTGTTTATACCTCTCCAGATCTGCAAGAGTCCCTCCATGGATGCCAAACAGGGTCATCTCTACGGTCTGTCAGTGCAGCAGAGCATGCCTCCCCACTTCAACCTGCAGCAGGACTGTGGCCACTTCCTCGCTTGTGTCCCCCAGAGCATGTTGCCCTCCGACGAAGTCTCTCTGCCCACCACACCTGCTTCGTCGCTGCCTCAGCCCTCCACGTCTGCGCCTGGCCAGCAGACAGAACGAGAGCGCGTGGTGGTCATCACCTCTGAGATCCCTCAGCAGACAGCCGCTGACTTTGTTCGGGAGTGGGCGGCGTTTCATAAAACTCAGCCAGAAGTGTATGAGCGCCGTGTGTGCTTCCTCCTCCTGCAGCTCTGCCATGGCCTGGAGCACTTGAAGGAGCACGGGGTCACACATCGCGACCTCTGCCTCGAAAACCTGCTGTTGGTGCCTCATGTTCGCAGGCCCTCCCAGTTCCCCCAACAGACCACCACTGACAACGGCACCAGTAACGGTTCAAGTGGTGTGGACAGCCAACGTCTTCCCCGGCTTCTCATTAGCAACTTTGCTAAGGCCAAGCGCCGCTCCGCTGAGGATGCCGCCTCAACCAGCGTGGACCCTCGCATCAAACGTGACCATGCCAGACTGGCACCTGAGATCGTCTCAGCAGCACAGTACCGTAAATTTGACGAGTTCCAGACTGGCATCCTAATCTACGAGCTCCTCCACCAACCCAACCCATTTGAGGTGAGCCCAGCTCTGAAGGAACAAGACTACCGTTGTGAGGACCTGCCTCCAATCCCCTCTGTCTCCCTTTACTCAGCCGGCCTCCAGAGGCTGGCCCAGCTCCTGCTCCAACCCGACCCCATCAAACGCATCCACATCCAGGAGGCCAAGCGCATACTGCAGAGCCTGCTCTGGGGCCCCAGGAGGGACCTGATGGAGCAGCAGTGGGAGAGACACGGACAGGGGGTCGGCTTTGTCGACGGATCCCGACACGAGGGCCTCCTGAACTGGCTGGATGTGAAACGGGCACTGCTGATGATGAAGTTCGCCGAGCGATCGCTGGAGCCTGAGAGGAACGCGGAGCTGGAGGACTGGTTGTGCTGTCAGTACTTTTCCTCGGCTCACCCTCTGTCTCTCTGCCATACTGCTGAACTGCTCTACTCACTAAAGTGATGCCTCGCTTTGGGGGTTAAAAATGTGCGAGTGGAGCCGAAGTAACATTTGAATGTGTGTATGCGAAAGACCAACAATGTCAAAGTTTATGTCTAGACACTATGGATGGGAGACACTGTGAACCTACCCACCCGTTTGCGCTACTACTGCATGCACGAGAGCCATGCATCAACCTAACCGTCCACTCTGTACACAAACATCCTGCTACAGACTTAGCAAAGAAACAACCTGTGAAAATTCAACTGTTTTTAAATGTTCTTGTAGCAGTCACAGACATATGGACAAAATCACTAAAACATTCACTTACCAACTAGATTTGCTTTGTGCCAGTGATGCTGATAAATACATCTGTTAAAAAAAAGGAAAAGTATTATTAATCCTATAATACACTTACCAAAGTTTCATGTTTGACACTGTATTGTGTGTATTTATTAAATATCAATGACCCAGTGAGAACAGGCTAATAATTCATAGCATTGTTCTGTGTCAGCCAGCTTTGCAAAGTGTGTTGAATCTACATAAATGTGCAGCTAACTTTTTCATTTTAGCAGAAACACAAGGTCACAAGCAGACTTAGACTGTTGCACCTTTTCTGTTATGTTTATTCATGGGCACCTATGGCAAACAACATTAAGTCAAGTTAACCAAATCAACAGGAAGTTGCAGAATAATGCCTCCTCCTCAGTGAATACTGGTGTACTAGTTGCACAATCCTTGTTAGACAGCATTGCATAACAACGACTTAGCATGAATTAATCATAAGCCATGCTGTCTAACGACTAAATATTAATTAGACTGACAAAACAATTGGCAACGTTGGCGATTGCTTCTACTGAGTGGATGCCCTGTTTTTCCTCACGCGTACCTTTTTAGTATATATTTAAATGTTTTTGACATCTGTCACAGTGCCTTTTGTTCTTTGTATATGTTACAGTGACTCAGAAGCCAAATGTAAATATTCCTGATCATTCGTCCTTTGTGAAACTGGCCTTTCACAGAATGTTCTAGAAACAACTTTGTACAGTAATTTGTAGATGATATTAGAAGAAAAAAATGAGCCCAAGCAGGTCTTAAAAAGCCATGAATATGAGCAGCAGTTAAAAAGTATTTATAATTTGTTATCCTTGTAGTAGTCACTGGAATTTTTTCTGTTTATTTTCATATGTGGATTATCAAGTTATTTGTTTTTGGCGCAGCAGCAGCTGGGCCTGTTTTTTGTTTGTTTGGTTTTTTGCCTCCTGTGTCCCATGTAGGCTGCAGAGAAAGCTTTGAGTTCATGGGTATTTTATCTGCAACAAAGAATTTCCTAATAAAGTCCAGAATATAACAGCCTGCACCAGGTTTTAGTCCGTGACTGACTTATGTTTTTAATGTTGCAGAAACAAACATGGTCAGGTCTTACAACTAATACATGATTGATTTTGAATTATTTTGTGTGTGCCTCACCTATTTGCATCTATCAATAAACTGTGCATATATTTTCTCACAGTATTATTTGGTGTTTTATCTTTGTTAATGCATGCCCTTTACATGATTTGGCAAGTAATGCTATGTTTGCAGCTGCCTCTACTAAATAAGTCATAGTATAGTATGTTGAAAAAAGTCATAATGCAAGTAATAAAAATCGCAAAAAAAAGTCAGTATCGTATGTTTAAAAAAGTGCTAAAAACGTCATAGGATAGTATGTTGAAAATAGTCATAGTATAGTGTGTCAAAAAAAAAGCCAAAAAGTCATAGTATAGTATGTCTTTTAAAAGCAAAAAAGTCATAGTATAGTATGACAAAATAAGTCATAGTATTTCGAAAAACTTCCAAAAAGTCATAGTATTGTATATTTTTAAAAAGTGCTAAAAACGTCATACTATAACATGTCGGAAAATAGTCAAAGTATAGTATGTCAAAAAAATTGCAAAAAAAGTCATAGTATAGTATGTCAAAAAAATCGCAAAAAAGTCATAGTATAGAATGTCAAAAAAGTCATAGTATTTCGAAAAACTTCCAAAAAGTCATAGTATCGTATATTTTAAAAAGTGCTAAAAACGTCATACTACAGTATGTCGAAAATAGTCATAGTATAGTATGTCAAAAAAATCGCAAAAAAGTCATATTATAGTATGTCAAAAAAAGTCATAATATTTCGAAAAACTTCCAAAAAGTCATAGTATCATGTATTTTAAAAAGTGCTAAAAATGTCATACTACAGTATGTCGAAAAATGTCATAGTATGTCAAAAAAATTGCAAAAAAGTCATATTATAGTATGTCAAAAAAAGTCATAATATTTCGAAAAACTTCCAAAAAGTCATAGTATCATGTATTTTAAAAAGTGCTAAAAATGTCATACTACAGTATGTCGAAAAATGTCATAGTATGTCAAAAAAATTGCAAAAAAGTCATAGTATAGTATGACGAAAAAAGTCACAGTATTTCGAAAAACTTCCAAAAAGTCATAGTGTCGTATATTTTAAAAAGTGCTAAAAACGTCATACTATAGCATGTCGAAAATAGCCATAGTATAGTATGTAAAAAAAAATCGCAAAAAAGTCATAGTATAGAATGTCAAAAAAGTCATAGTATTTCGAAAAAATTCCAAAAAGTCACAGTATCGTATATTTTTAAAAGTGCTAAAAACATCATAGTATAATATGTAGAAAATAGTCATAGTATTTCGAAAAAGTTCCAAAAAGTCATAGTATTGTATATTTTTAAAAAGTGCCAAAAACGTCATACTATAGCATGTCGAAAATAGTCAAAGTATAGTACGTCAAAAAAATTGCAAAAAAAGTCATAGTATAGTATGTCAAAAAAAATCGCAAAAAAGTCATAGTATAGTATGTCTTTTAACAGCAAAACAGTCATAATATAGTATGACCAAAAAAGTCATAGTATTTTGAAAAACTTCCAAAAAGTCATTGCATCATATATTTAAAAAAGTGCTAAGAACGTTATAGGATGGTATGTCGAAAATAGTCATAGTATAGTATGTCAAAAAAAATCGCAAAAAAAGTCATAGCATAGTATGACGAAAAAAGTCATAGTATTTCGAAAAAGTTGCAAAAAGTCATAGTATTGTATATTTAAAAAAGTGCTAAAAATGTCATACTATAGCATGTCGAAAATAGTCATAGTATAGTATGTCAAAAAAAATCGCAAAAAAGTCATAGTATAGAATATCATAAAAAGTCATAGTATTTCGAAAAACTTCCAAAAAGTCATAGTATCGTATATTTTTAGAAGTGCTAAAAACGTCATACTATAATATGTCGAAAATAGTCATAGTATAGTATGTCTTTTAAAAGCAAAAAAGTCATAGTATAGTATGACAAAAAAAGTCATAGTATTTCGAAAAAGTTCCAAAAAGTCATAGTATAATATGACGAAAAAAGTCATAGTATTTCGAAAAAGTTCCAAAAAGTCATAATATCGTATATTTTTAAAAAGTGCTAAAAACGTCATAGTATAATATGTAGAAAATAGTCATAGTATAGTATGTCAAAAAAAATGCGAAAAAATCATAGTTTAGTATGACGAAAAGTCATAGTATAGTATGTCCAAAAAAGAAAAAGTCATAGTATAGTATGACGAAAAAAGTCATAGTATTTCGAAAAAGTTCCAAACAGTCATAATATTGTATATTTTTAAAAAGTGCTAAAAATGTCATACTATAGCATGTCGAAAATAGTCAAAGTATAGTATGTCAAAAAAATTGCAAAAAAAAGTCATAGTATAGTATGTAAAAAAAAATCACAAAAAAGTCACAGTTTAGTATGTCAAAAAAAAGCAAAAAAGTCATAGTATAGTATGACGAAAAAAGTCGTGATACAAGTAAAAAAAATCGCAAAAAAGTCATAGTATTTTGAAAAACTTCCAAAAAGTCACAGCATAGTGTATTTAAAAAAGCGCTAAGAACGTTATAGGATGGTATGTCGAAAATAGTCATATTATAGTATGTCAAAAAAATCACAAAAAAAGTCATAGTATAGTGTGTCTTTTAAAAGCAAAACAGTCATAGTATA
Source organism: Cephalopholis sonnerati (assembly GCA_019142605.1). NCBI lineage: Eukaryota > Metazoa > Chordata > Actinopteri > Perciformes > Serranidae > Cephalopholis > Cephalopholis sonnerati. Next base: position 14,883,553 of record JAGQAX010000019.1, read on the forward strand.
GTATGCCGAAAAAAG
>JAGQAX010000019.1:16227756-16271782 GCA_019142605.1 Cephalopholis sonnerati
AGTATAGTATTTCGTCCCAAATCATGAAAAATTGTCATAGTATAGTATGTCGTCCAAAATCATGAAAAAAACGTCATAGTATAGTATGTCGTCCCAAATCATGAAAAAACGTCATAGTATAGTATGTCGTCCCAAATCATGAAAAAACGTCATAGTATAGTATGTCGTACCAAATCATGAAAAAAAGTCATGGTATAGTATGTCGTCCAAAATCATAAAAAACGTCATAGTATAGTATGTCCTTCCAAATCATGAAAAAAAGTCATAGTATAGTATGTCCTTCCAAATCATGAAAAAAAGTCATAGTATAGTATGTCGTCCCAAATCATGAAAAAAAGTCATAGTATAGTATGTCGTCCCAAATCATGAAAAAAAGTCATAGTATAGTATGTCGTCCCAAATCATAAAAAAACGTCATAGTATAGTATGTCGTTCCAAATCATGAAAAAAAGTCATAGTATAGTATGCCGTCCCAAATCATGAAAAAAGTCATAGTATAGTATGTCGTCCCAAATCATGAAAAAAAGTCATAGTATAGTATGTCGTCCCAAATCATGAAAAAAAGTCACGGTATAGTATGTCGTCCAAAATCACAAAAAAACGTCATAGTATAGTATGTCGTCCCAAATCATGAAAAAAAGTCATAGTATAGTATGTCGTCCAAAATCATAAATAAAAGTCATAGTATAGTATGTCCTTCCAAATCATGAAAAAAAGTCATGGTATAGTATGTCGTCCAAAATCATAAAAAACGTCATAGTATAGTATGTCCTTCCAAATCATGAAAAAAAGTCATAGTATAGTATGTCCTTCCAAATCATGAAAAAAAGTCATAGTATAGTATGTCGTCCCAAATCATGAAAAAAAGTCATAGTATAGTATGTCGTCCCAAATCATGAAAAAAAGTCATAGTATAGTATGTCGTCCCAAATCATAAAAAAACGTCATAGTATAGTATGTCGTTCCAAATCATGAAAAAAAGTCATAGTATAGTATGTAGTCCCAAATCATGAAAAAACATCATAGTATAGTATGTAGTTGAAAATCATAAAAAAATGTCATAGTATAGTATGTCGTCCCAAATCATGAAAAAAGTCATAGTATAGTATGTCGTCCCAAATCATGAAAAAACATCATGGTATAGTATGGAGTTCAAAATTATAAAAAAAATGTCATAGTATAGTATGTCGTCCCAAATCATGAAAAAATGTCATAGTATAGTATGTCGTCCCAAATCATGAAAAAAAGTCATAGTATAGTATGTCGTCCAAAATCATGAAAAAACGTCATAGTATAGTATGTCGTCCCAAATCATGAAAAAAACCAAGAAAAAACGTCATAGTATAGTATATCGTCCCAAATCATGAAAAAACATCATAGTATAGTATAGTATGTCGTCCAAAATCATAAAAAAACGTCATAGTATAGTATGTCGTCGCAAATCATGAAAAAACATCATAGTATAGTATGTCGTCCAAAATCATAAAAAAAACGTCATAGTATAGTATGTCGTCCCAAATCATGAAAAACGTCATAGTATAGTATGTCGTCCCAAATCATGAAAAAAAGTCATAGTATAGTATGTCGTCCCAAATCTTGAAAAAACATCATAGTATAGTATGTCGTCCAAAATCATAAAAAAAGTCATAGTATAGTATATCGTCCCAAATCATGAAAAAACATCATAGTATAGTATGTCGTCCAAAATCATAAAAAAACGTCATAGTATAGTATGTAGTCCCAAATCATGAAAAAAGTCATAGTATAGTATGTCGTCCCAAATCATGAAAAAACATCATAGTATAGTATGTCGTCCAAAATCATAAAAAAACGCCATAGTATAGTATGTCGTCCCAAATCATGAAAAACGTCATAGTATAGTATGTCGTTCCAAATCATGAAAAAAAGTCATAGTATAGTATGTCGTCCCAAATCATGAAAAAACATCATAGTATAGTATGTAGTTCAAAATCATAAAAAAAAGTCATAGTATAGTATGTCGTCCCAAATCATAAAAAAACGTCATAGTATAGTATGTCGTTCCAAATCATGAAAAAAAAGTCATAGTATAGTATGTAGTCCCAAATCATAAAAAAACATCATAGTATAGTATGTAGTTCAAAATCATAAAAAAATGTCATAGTATAGTATGTCGTCCCAAATCATCAAAAAACATCATAGTATAGTATGCCGTCCCAAATCATGAAAAAAAGTCATAGTATAGTATGTCGTCCCAAATCATGAAAAAAAGTCATAGTATAGTATGTCGTCCCAAATCATGAAAAAAAGTCACGGTATAGTATGTCGTCCAAAATCACAAAAAAACGTCATAGTATAGTATGTCGTCCCAAATCATGAAAAAAAGTCATAGTATAGTATGTCGTCCAAAATCATAAAAAAAGTCATAGTATAGTATGTCGTCCCAAATCATGAAAAAAAGTCATAGTATATTATGTCGTCCCAAATCATGAAAAAACATCATAGTATAGTATGTCGTCCCAAATAATGAAAAAAAGTCATAGTATAGTATGTCGTCCCAAATCATGAAAAAACATCATAGTATAGTATGTCGTCCAAAATCATGAAAAAACGTCATAGTATAGTATGTCCTTCCAAATCATGAAAAAAAGTCATGGTATAGTATGTCGTCCAAAATCATAAAAAAACGTCATAGTATAGTATGTCCTTCCAAATCATGAAAAAAAGTCATGGTATAGTATGTCGTCCAAAATCATAAAAAACGTCATGGTATAGTATGTCCTTCCAAATCATGAAAAAAAGTCATAGTATAGTATGTCCTTCCAAATCATGAAAAAAAGTCATGGTATAGTATGTCGTCCAAAATCATAAAAAACGTCATAGTATAGTATGTCCTTCCAAATCATGAAAAAAAGTCATAGTATAGTATGTCCTTCCAAATCATGAAAAAAAGTCATAGTATAGTATGTCGTCCCAAATCATGAAAAAACGTCATAGTATAGTATGTCGTCCCAAATCATAAAAAATCGTCATAGTATAGTATTTCGTCCCAAATCATGAAAAATTGTCATAGTATAGTATGTCGTCCAAAATCATGAAAAAACGTCATAGTATAGTATGTCGTCCCAAATCATGAAAAAACGTCATAGTATAGTATGTCGTACCAAATCATGAAAAAAACAAGAAAAAAAGTCATAGTATAGTATGTCGTCCAAAATCATGAAAAAAAGTCATAGTATAGTATGCCGTCCCAAATCATGAAAAAAGTCATAGTATAGTATGTCGTCCCAAATCATGAAAAAAAGTCATAGTATAGTATGTCGTCCCAAATCATGAAAAAAAGTCACAGTATAGTATGTCGTCCAAAATCACAAAAAAAAGTCATAGTATAGTATGTCGTCCCAAATCATGAAAAAAAGTCATAGTATAGTATGTCGTCCAAAATCATAAATAAAAGTCATAGTATAGTATGTCCTTCCAAATCATGAAAAAAAGTCATGGTATAGTATGTCGTCCAAAATCATAAAAAACGTCATAGTATAGTATGTCCTTCCAAATCATGAAAAAAAGTCATAGTATAGTATGTCCTTCCAAATCATGAAAAAAAGTCATAGTATAGTATGTCGTCCCAAATCATGAAAAAACGTCATAGTATAGTATGTTGTCCCAAATCATGAAAAAACGTCATAGTATAGTATGTCGTCCCAAATCATAAAAAATCGTCATAGTATAGTATGTCGTACCAAATCATGAAAAAACCAAGAAAAAAAGTCATAGTATAGTATGTCGTCCAAAATCATGAAAAAAAGTCATAGTATAGTATGTCGTCCCAAATCATGAAAAAACATCATAGTATAGTATGTCGTCCCAAATCATGAAAAAAAGTCATAGTATAGTATGTCGTCCCAAATCATGAAAAAAAGTCATAGTATAGTATGTCGTCCCAAATCATGAAAAAAGTCATAGTATAGTATGTCGTCCCAAATCATAAAAAAATCGTCATAGTATAGAATGTCGTTCCAAATCATGAAAAAACCAAGAAAAAAAGTCATAGTATAGTATGTCGTCCAAAATCATGAAAAAAGTCACAGTATAGTATTTCGTCCCAAATCATGAAAAAAGTCATAGTATAGTATGTCGTCCCAAATCATGAAAAAACATCATGGTATAGTATGGAGTTCAAAATTATAAAAAAATGTCATAGTATAGTATGTCGTCCCAAATCATGAAAAAACGTCATAGTATAGTATGTCGTCCAAAATCATAAAAAAACGTCATAGTATAGTATGTCGTCCCAAATCATGAAAAAACGTCATAGTATAGTATGTCGTCCAACATCATGAAAAAACGTCATAGTATAGTATGTTGTCCCAAATCATGAAAAAACATCATAGTATCGTATGTCGTCCAAAATCATGAAAAACGTCATCGTATAGTATGTCGTCCCAAATCATGAAAAAACATCATAGTATAGTATGTCGTCCAAAATCATAAAAAAACGTCATAGTATAGTATGTCGTCCCAAATCATGAAAAAACGTCATAGTATAGTATGTCGTCCCAAATCATAAAAAATCGTCATAGTATAGTATGTCGTACCAAATCATGAAAAAACCAAGAAAGAAAGTCATAGTATAGTATGTCGTCCAAAATCATGAAAAAAAGTCATAGTATAGTATGTCGTCCCAAATCATGAAAAAAGTCATAGTATAGTATGTCCTTCCAAATCATGAAAAAACATCATAGTATAGTATGTCGTCCCAAATCCTGAAAAAAAGTCATAGTATAGTATGTCATCCCAAATCATGAAAAAAAGTCATAGTATAGTATGTCCTCCCAAACCATGAAAAAAGTCATAGTATAGTATGTCGTCCCAAATCATAAAAAATCGTCATAGTATAGAATGTCGTTCCAAATCATGAAAAAACCAAGAAAAAAAGTCATAGTATAGTATGTCGTCCAAAATCATGAAAAAACGTCATAGTATAGTATGTCGTCCCAAATCATGAAAAAAAGTCATAGTATAGTATGTCGTCCCAAATCATGAAAAAACGTCATAGTATAGTATGTCGTCCAAAATCATGAAAAAAAGTCATAGTATAGTATGTCGTCCCAAATCATGAAAAAACGTCATAGTATAGTATGTCGTCCAAAATCATAAAAAAACGTCATAGTATAGTATGTCGTCCAAATCATGAAAAAAACGTCATAGTATAGTATGTCGTCCCAAATCATGAAAAAAAGTCATAGTATAGTATGTCGTCCCAAAATCATGAAAAAACGTCATAGTATAGTATGTCGTCCCAAATCATGAAAAAAAGTCATAGTATAGTATGTCGTCCCAAATCATGAAAAAAACGTCATAGTATAGTATGTCGTCCCAAATCATGAAAAAAAGTCATAGTATAGTATGTCGTCCCAAATCATGAAAAAACGTCATAGTATGTCGTCCAAATCATGAAAAAAGTCATAGTATAGTATGTCGTCCCAAATCATGAAAAAACATCATAGTATAGTATGTCGTCCAAAATCATAAAAAAACGTCATAGTATAGTATGTCGTCCCAAATCATGAAAAAATGTCATAGTATAGTATGTCGTCCCAAATCATGAAAAAAAGTCATAGTATCGTATGTCGTCCAAAATCATGAAAAAACGTCATAGTATAGTATGTCGTCCCAAATCATGAAAAAACATCATAGTATAGTATGTCGTCCAAAATCATAAAAAAACGTCATAGTATAGTATGTCGTCCAAAATCATAGAAAAAAAGTCATAGTATAGTATGTCGTCCCAAATCATGAAAAAACATCATAGTATAGTATGTAGTTCAAAATCATAAAAAAATGTCATAGTATAGTATGTCGTCCCAAATCATGAAAAAACGTCATAGTATAGTATGTCGTCCCAAATCATAAAAAAATGTCATAGTATAGTATGTAGTTCAAAATCATGAAAAAACATCATAGTATGGTATGTCGTCCCAAATCATGAAAAAAGTCATAGTATAGTATGTCGTCCCAAATCATGAAAAAACGTCATGGTATAGTATGTCCTTCCAAATCATGAAAAAAAGTCATAGTATAGTATGTTGTCCAAAATCATGAAAAAAAGTCATAGTATAGTATGTCGTCCCAAATCATGAAAAAAAGTCATAGTATAGTATGTTGTCCCAAAAATGAAAAAACGTCATAGTATAGTATGTCGTCCCAAATCATGAAAAAACATCATAGTATAGTATGTAGTTCAAAATCATGAAAAAACATCATAGTATAGTATGTCCTTCCAAATCATGAAAAAACGTCATAGTATAGTATGTCGTCCCAAATCATGAAAAAACGTCATAGTATAGTATGTCGTCCCAAATAATGAAAAAAAGTCATAGTATAGTATGTCGTCCCAAATCATGAAAAAACATCATAGTATAGTATGTCGTCCAAAATCATGAAAAAACGTCATAGTATAGTATGTCCTTCCAAATCATGAAAAAAAGTCATGGTATAGTATGTCGTCCAAAATCATAAAAAAACGTCATAGTATAGTATGTCCTTCCAAATCATGAAAAAAAGTCATGGTATAGTATGTCGTCCAAAATCATAAAAAACGTCATGGTATAGTATGTCCTTCCAAATCATGAAAAAAAGTCATAGTATAGTATGTCCTTCCAAATCATGAAAAAAAGTCATGGTATAGTATGTCGTCCAAAATCATAAAAAACGTCATAGTATAGTATGTCCTTCCAAATCATGAAAAAAAGTCATAGTATAGTATGTCCTTCCAAATCATGAAAAAAAGTCATAGTATAGTATGTCGTCCCAAATCATGAAAAAACGTCATAGTATAGTATGTCGTCCCAAATCATAAAAAATCGTCATAGTATAGTATTTCGTCCCAAATCATGAAAAATTGTCATAGTATAGTATGTCGTCCCAAATCATGAAAAAAAGTCATAGTATAGTATGTCGTCCCAAATCATGAAAAAAAGTCATAGTATAGTATGTCGTCCCAAATCATAAAAAAACGTCATAGTATAGTATGTCGTTCCAAATCATGAAAAAAAGTCATAGTATAGTATGTCGTCCCAAATCATGAAAAACGTCATAGTATAGTATGTCGTTCCAAATCATGAAAAAAAGTCATAGTATAGTATGTCGTCCCAAATCATGAAAAAACATCATAGTATAGTATGTCGTTCCAAATCATGAAAAAAAGTCATAGTATAGTATGTCGTCCCAAATCATAAAAAAACGTCATAGTATAGTATGTCGTTCCAAATCATGAAAAAAAGTCATAGTATAGTATGTCGTCCCAAATCATGAAAAAACATCATAGTATAGTATGTAGTTCAAAATCATAAAAAAATGTCATAGTATAGTATGTCGTCCCAAATCATGAAAAAAGTCATAGTATAGTATGTCGTCCCAAATCATGAAAAAAAGTCATAGTATAGTATGTCGTCCCAAATCATGAAAAAAAGTCACGGTATAGTATGTCGTCCAAAATCACAAAAAAACGTCATAGTATAGTATGTCGTCCCAAATCATGAAAAAAAGTCATAGTATAGTATGTCGTCCAAAATCATAAATAAAAGTCATAGTATAGTATGTCCTTCCAAATCATGAAAAAAAGTCATGGTATAGTATGTCGTCCAAAATCATAAAAAACGTCATAGTATAGTATGTCCTTCCAAATCATGAAAAAAAGTCATAGTATAGTATGTCCTTCCAAATCATGAAAAAAAGTCATAGTATAGTATGTCGTCCCAAATCATGAAAAAACGTCATAGTATAGTATGTTGTCCCAAATCATGAAAAAACGTCATAGTATAGTATGTCGTCCCAAATCATAAAAAATCGTCATAGTATAGTATGTCGTACCAAATCATGAAAAAACCAAGAAAAATGTCATAGTATAGTATGTCGTCCAAAATCATGAAAAAAAGTCATAGTATAGTATGTCGTCCCAAATCATGAAAAAACATCATAGTATAGTATGTCGTCCCAAATCATGAAAAAAAGTCATAGTATAGTATGTCGTCCCAAATCATGAAAAAAAGTCATAGTATAGTATGTCGTCCCAAATCATGAAAAAAGTCATAGTATAGTATGTCGTCCCAAATCATAAAAAAATCGTCATAGTATAGAATGTCGTTCCAAATCATGAAAAAACCAAGAAAAAAAGTCATAGTATAGTATGTCGTCCAAAATCATGAAAAAAGTCACAGTATAGTATTTCGTCCCAAATCATGAAAAAAGTCATAGTATAGTATGTCGTCCTAAATCATGAAAAAACATCATGGTATAGTATGGAGTTCAAAATTATAAAAAAAAGTCATAGTATAGTATGTCGTCCCAAATCATGAAAAAACGTCATAGTATAGTATGTCGTCCAAAATCATAAAAAAACGTCATAGTATAGTATGTCGTCCCAAATCATGAAAAAACGTCATAGTATAGTATGTCGTCCAACATCATGAAAAAACGTCATAGTATAGTATGTTGTCCCAAATCATGAAAAAACATCATAGTATCGTATGTCGTCCAAAATCATGAAAAACGTCATCGTATAGTATGTCGTCCCAAATCATGAAAAAACATCATAGTATAGTATGTCGTCCAAAATCATAAAAAAACGTCATAGTATAGTATGTCGTCCCAAATCATGAAAAAACGTCATAGTATAGTATGTCGTCCCAAATCATAAAAAATCGTCATAGTATAGTATGTCGTACCAAATCATGAAAAAACCAAGAAAGAAAGTCATAGTATAGTATGTCGTCCAAAATCATGAAAAAAAGTCATAGTATAGTATGTCGTCCCAAATCATGAAAAAAGTCATAGTATAGTATGTCCTTCCAAATCATGAAAAAACATCATAGTATAGTATGTCGTCCCAAATCCTGAAAAAAAGTCATAGTATAGTATGTCATCCCAAATCATGAAAAAAAGTCATAGTATAGTATGTCCTCCCAAACCATGAAAAAAGTCATAGTATAGTATGTCGTCCCAAATCATAAAAAATCGTCATAGTATAGAATGTCGTTCCAAATCATGAAAAAACCAAGAAAAAAAGTCATAGTATAGTATGTCGTCCAAAATCATGAAAAAAGTCACAGTATAGTATTTCGTCCCAAATCATGAAAAAAGTCATAGTATAGTATGTCGTCCCAAATCATGAAAAAACATCATGGTATAGTATGGAGTTCAAAATTATAAAAAAATGTCATAGTATAGTATGTCGTCCCAAATCATGAAAAAACGTCATAGTATAGTATGTCGTCCAAAATCATAAAAAAACGTCATAGTATAGTATGTCGTCCTAAATCATAAAAAAACGTCATAGTATAGTATGTCGTCCAAAATCATGAAAAAACGTCATAGTATAGTATGTCGTCCCAAATCATGAAAAAAACCAAGAAAAAACGTCATAGTATAGTATGTCGTCCCAAATCATGAAAAACGTCATAGTATAGTATGTCGTTCCAAATCATGAAAAAACATCATAGTATAGTATTTCGTCCCAAATCATGAAAAAAGTCATAGTATAGTATGTCGTCCCAAATCATGAAAAAACATCATAGTATAGTATGTCGTCCAAAATCATAAAAAAACTTCATAGTATAGTATTTCGTCCCAAATCATGAAAAAAGTCATAGTATAGTATGTCGTCCCAAATCATGAAAAAAAGTCATAGTATCGTATGTCGTCCAAAATCATGAAAAAACGTCATAGTATAGTATGTCGTCCCAAATCATGAAAAAACATCATAGTATAGTATGTCGTCCAAAATCATAAAAAAACGTCATAGTATAGTATGTCGTCCAAAATCATAGAAAAAAAGTCATAGTATAGTATGTCGTCCCAAATCATGAAAAAACATCATAGTATAGTATGTAGTTCAAAATCATAAAAAAATGTCATAGTATAGTATGTCGTCCCAAATCATGAAAAAACGTCATAGTATAGTATGTCGTCCCAAATCATAAAAAAATGTCATAGTATAGCATGTAGTTCAAAATCATGAAAAAACATCATAGTATGGTATGTCGTCCCAAATCATGAAAAAAGTCATAGTATAGTATGTCGTCCCAAATCATGAAAAAACGTCATGGTATAGTATGTCCTTCCAAATCATGAAAAAAAGTCATAGTATAGTATGTTGTCCAAAATCATGAAAAAAAGTCATAGTATAGTATGTCGTCCCAAATCATGAAAAAAAGTCATAGTATAGTATGTTGTCCCAAAAATGAAAAAACGTCATAGTATAGTATGTCGTCCCAAATCATGAAAAAACATCATAGTATAGTATGTAGTTCAAAATCATGAAAAAACATCATAGTATAGTATGTCCTTCCAAATCATGAAAAAACGTCATAGTATAGTATGTCGTCCCAAATCATGAAAAAACATCATAGTATAGTATGTAGTTCAAAATCATAAAAAACGTCATAGTATAGTATGTCGTCCCAAATTATGAAAAAAGTCATAGTATAGTATGTCCTTCCAAATCATGAAAAAAAGTCATAGTATAGTATGTCGTCCCAAATCATGAAAAAAAGTCATAGTATAGTATGTCGTCCCAAATCATGAAAAAAAGTCATAGTATAGTATGTCGTCCCAAATCATAAAAAATCGTCATAGTATAGAATGTCGTTCCAAATCATGAAAAAACCAAGAAAAAAAGTCATAGTATAGTATGTCGTCCAAAATCATGAAAAAAGTCACAGTATAGTATTTCGTCCCAAATCATGAAAAAAGTCATAGTATAGTATGTTGTCCCAAATCATGAAAAAACATCATAGTATCGTATGTCGTCCAAAATCATGAAAAACGTCATCGTATAGTATGTCGTCCCAAATCATGAAAAAACATCATAGTATAGTATGTCGTCCAAAATCATAAAAAAACGTCATAGTATAGTATGTCGTCCCAAATCATGAAAAAACGTCATAGTATAGTATGTCGTCCCAAATCATAAAAAATCGTCATAGTATAGTATGTCGTACCAAATCATGAAAAAACCAAGAAAGAAAGTCATAGTATAGTATGTCGTCCAAAATCATGAAAAAAAGTCATAGTATAGTATGTCGTCCCAAATCATGAAAAAAGTCATAGTATAGTATGTCCTTCCAAATCATGAAAAAACATCATAGTATAGTATGTCGTCCCAAATCCTGAAAAAAAGTCATAGTATAGTATGTCATCCCAAATCATGAAAAAAAGTCATAGTATAGTATGTCCTCCCAAACCATGAAAAAAGTCATAGTATAGTATGTCGTCCCAAATCATAAAAAATCGTCATAGTATAGAATGTCGTTCCAAATCATGAAAAAACCAAGAAAAAAAGTCATAGTATAGTATGTCGTCCAAAATCATGAAAAAAGTCACAGTATAGTATTTCGTCCCAAATCATGAAAAAAGTCATAGTATAGTATGTCGTCCCAAATCATGAAAAAACATCATGGTATAGTATGGAGTTCAAAATTATAAAAAAATGTCATAGTATAGTATGTTGTCCCAAATCATGAAAAAACGTCATAGTATAGTATGTCGTCCAAAATCATAAAAAAACGTCATAGTATAGTATGTCGTCCTAAATCATAAAAAAACGTCATAGTATAGTATGTCGTCCAAAATCATGAAAAAACGTCATAGTATAGTATGTCGTCCCAAATCATGAAAAAAACCAAGAAAAAACGTCATAGTATAGTATGTCGTCCCAAATCATGAAAAACGTCATAGTATAGTATGTCGTTCCAAATCATGAAAAAACATCATAGTATAGTATTTCGTCCCAAATCATGAAAAAAGTCATAGTATAGTATGTCGTCCCAAATCATGAAAAAACATCATAGTATAGTATGTCGTCCAAAATCATAAAAAAACGTCATAGTATAGTATGTCGTCCCAAATCATGAAAAAAAGTCATAGTATAGTATGTCGTCCCAAATCATGAAAAAAAGTCATAGTATCGTATGTCGTCCAAAATCATGAAAAAACGTCATAGTATAGTATGTCGTCCCAAATCATGAAAAAACATCATAGTATAGTATGTCGTCCAAAATCATAAAAAAACGTCATAGTATAGTATGTCGTCCAAAATCATAGAAAAAAAGTCATAGTATAGTATGTCGTCCCAAATCATGAAAAAACATCATAGTATAGTATGTAGTTCAAAATCATAAAAAAATGTCATAGTATAGTATGTCGTCCCAAATCATGAAAAAACGTCATAGTATAGTATGTCGTCCCAAATCATAAAAAAATGTCATAGTATAGCATGTAGTTCAAAATCATGAAAAAACATCATAGTATGGTATGTCGTCCCAAATCATGAAAAAAGTCATAGTATAGTATGTCGTCCCAAATCATGAAAAAACGTCATGGTATAGTATGTCCTTCCAAATCATGAAAAAAAGTCATAGTATAGTATGTTGTCCAAAATCATGAAAAAAAGTCATAGTATAGTATGTCGTCCCAAATCATGAAAAAAAGTCATAGTATAGTATGTTGTCCCAAAAATGAAAAAACGTCATAGTATAGTATGTCGTCCCAAATCATGAAAAAACATCATAGTATAGTATGTAGTTCAAAATCATGAAAAAACATCATAGTATAGTATGTCCTTCCAAATCATGAAAAAACGTCATAGTATAGTATGTCGTCCCAAATCATGAAAAAACATCATAGTATAGTATGTAGTTCAAAATCATAAAAAACGTCATAGTATAGTATGTCGTCCCAAATTATGAAAAAAGTCATAGTATAGTATGTCCTTCCAAATCATGAAAAAAAGTCATAGTATAGTATGTCGTCCCAAATCATGAAAAAAAGTCATAGTATAGTATGTCGTCCCAAATCATGAAAAAAAGTCATAGTATAGTGTGTTGTCCCAAAAATGAAAAAACGTCATAGTATAGTATGTCGTCCCAAATCATAAAAAATCGTCATAGTATAGAATGTCGTTCCAAATCATGAAAAAACCAAGAAAAAAAGTCATAGTATAGTATGTCGTCCAAAATCATGAAAAAAGTCACAGTATAGTATTTCGTCCCAAATCATGAAAAAAGTCATAGTATAGTATGTCGTCCCAAATCATGAAAAAACATCATGGTATAGTATGGAGTTCAAAATTATAAAAAAATGTCATAGTATAGTATGTCGTCCCAAATCATGAAAAAACGTCATAGTATAGTATGTCGTCCAAAATCATAAAAAAACGTCATAGTATAGTATGTCGTCCTAAATCATAAAAAAACGTCATAGTATAGTATGTCGTCCCAAATCATGAAAAAACGTCATAGTATAGTATGTCGTCCAAAATCATGAAAAAACGTCATAGTATAGTATGTCGTCCCAAATCATGAAAAAACCAAGAAAAAACGTCATAGTATAGTATGTCGTCCCAAATCATGAAAAAACGTCATAGTATAGTATTTCGTCCCAAATCATGAAAAAAGTCATAGTATAGTATGTCGTCCCAAATCATGAAAAAACATCATAGTATAGTATGTCGTCCAAAATCATAAAAAAACTTCATAGTATAGTATTTCGTCCCAAATCATGAAAAAAGTCATAGTATAGTATGTCGTCCCAAATCATGAAAAAAAGTCATAGTATCGTATGTCGTCCAAAATCATGAAAAAACGTCATAGTATAGTATGTCGTCCCAAATCATGAAAAAACATCATAGTATAGTATGTCGTCCAAAATCATAAAAAAACGTCATAGTATAGTATGTCGTCCAAAATCATAGAAAAAACGTCATAGTATAGTATGTAGTTCAAAATCATAAAAAAATGTCATAGTATAGTATGTCGTCCCAAATCATGAAAAAACGTCATAGTATAGTATGTCGTCCCAAATCATAAAAAAATGTCATAGTATAGCATGTAGTTCAAAATCATGAAAAAACATCATAGTATGGTATGTCGTCCCAAATCATGAAAAAAGTCATAGTATAGTATGTCGTCCCAAATCATGAAAAAACGTCATGGTATAGTATGTCCTTCCAAATCATGAAAAAAAGTCATAGTATAGTATGTTGTCCAAAATCATGAAAAAAAGTCATAGTATAGTATGTCGTCCCAAATCATGAAAAAAAGTCATAGTATAGTATGTTGTCCCAAAAATGAAAAAACGTCATAGTATAGTATGTCGTCCCAAATCATGAAAAAACATCATAGTATAGTATGTAGTTCAAAATCATGAAAAAACATCATAGTATAGTATGTCCTTCCAAATCATGAAAAAACGTCATAGTATAGTATGTCGTCCCAAATCATGAAAAAACATCATAGTATAGTATGTAGTTCAAAATCATAAAAAACGTCATAGTATAGTATGTCGTCCCAAACCATGAAAAAAAAGTCATAGTATAGTATGTCGTCCAAAATCATGAAAAAACGTCATAGTATAGTATGTCGTCCCAAATTATGAAAAAAGTCATAGTATAGTATGTCCTTCCAAATCATGAAAAAAAGTCATAGTATAGTATGTCGTCCCAAATCATGAAAAAAAGTCATAGTATAGTATGTCGTCCCAAATCATGAAAAAAAGTCATAGTATAGTATGTTGTCCCAAAAATGAAAAAACGTCATAGTATAGTATGTCGTCCCAAATCATAAAAAATCGTCATAGTATAGTATGTCGTCCCAAATCATGAAAAAACATCATAGTATAGTATGTAGTTCAAAATCATAAAAAAGGTCATAGTATAGTATGTCGTCTCAAACCATGAAAAAAAAGTCATAGTATAGTATGTCGTCCCAAATCATGAAAAAACATCATAGTATAGTATGTAGTTCAAAATCATAAAAAAGGTCATAGTATAGTATGTCGTCTCAAACCATGAAAAAAAAGTCATAGTATAGTATGTCGTCCCAAATCATGAAAAAAAAGTCAAAATATTGCATGTCGTCCCAAATCATGAAAAAACGTCATAGTATAAAAAATGCCATTAAAATTCTAGTATAGAATCTCAAAAAAATAAAAAGATACAAGTGACTTATCGCACTGATTGATTTCAATGTTTCAGTAAAAGAAAAAAAAATTTAAGCTCCACATACATATCAATATGTATCACTTTCTGTTTTTAAATGCAATCCAAGTCACCCTGCACAAAAAATTCACTTGAATGACACATTGACACTCACACTGCGACTGTACATCTAAAAATAGCCAATTGAATAAGTGTCACAATGTTTTAGTTGATATTTGATACTTTGGTACTCGATACTCCCACACTTCCTCTTCCTTGTTTAATCTTGACTGTTCGTCATGTGGTGTGGTAAGTCATATCAGAAGAAACCAAAAATTGGGATGTTGTCTCAACATAAAAATGTTAACACATGTTGGAACACCCACATCCAAAACCAATATATGATATAGAGTTATAATGATATCCAGATAGATAGATAGATAGATAGATAGATAGATAGATAGATAGATAGATATACTTACTTGCATACTTCTTATGTACTGGGATGTTTTTTTTTCTTCATGTTAGCCATGCTAGCAGCCCTAGGGATGCAACTAAGGATGGCAATACTGGTCCACCACTTTGTTCCAGACTGAAATATCTCACCTTCTATTGGATGGATTGCCAGTACATTTGGTGCAGGGTCCCCAGAGGATGAAGCCACTGATTTTGGCTATGCCTTGATTTTTTTTCGCTTATCACCAAGATGAGACTGACATATTTTATTTTTAATTGATTTATCCATTGGGCTGTTGGATGGTTAGTGTCATATTTGGTACATCTAGAGCCTACATTTTGTGTCAGAATTTGTCCAATAATGCCTTAACTTCAGTCATCTGTCTTGTTAAGAGGTCACACTTCATCTGACAAGGTTTTTATCAGCTGACGTGGTGCACATGACTCATGTGTCCTGCCTGGACTGACACAAGACCTCTGAAGAGAGAAGCCCCCGAGGTACAAACCACTACAGTGAAGTTGCACAATATCACAGCAATATTTGGATCAGAATCAGTTAGCATGATGGCAAAATGAGACTCAGATGAAAATAACTGTAATCAGATTTTAACTCTGCAATTGTAGAATGCAGTGTAATGCTGTTATTTCCCAGGTTTTACCCAATTTACCACATGATCCAGCTGAAAAATATTTACATTGAGCTGGAAAAGGGGGAAATCAGTCACTGAACTAACAGACAGCCATCCCCTATGAATTACTTTAATTTATATCATTAACTGAAGGTGGCTATGCCTCTCTGCATGTGAGCTGCTGGGAAGCATTTTCTTTTTCCATCTCCCTCAACAAACTATTCCTTTAAGCTCAGATCCAGTTTCTTTCCAGTCATGCAACATTAACTGCACTTTAAAAATCAGTAGCTTGATGTTCATTCTCACAAATTAGGCCATTAACGTCATTGGTGTGCCAGGAACAGCACTCACATTTCGATGCCAATGTATCAATGACGGCCTAAAGAATGGGCTCTTCTTTTAAAACCCACCTCAGCGCTTTTTTTTTTTATTTTGAAAGGGCTCACTATGGATCTTCCAAAAAGAAAGACACTCTTTAGAGGCACATAAGAGTTAAAAAATACAATATTAAAGCAGCTCCAAAAAGAACCCGCACCCATGTTTGCAGCAGCGATGGTGAGAAAACAAACTTTCAAAGAACTGTCCACACTCCTCAGGCTTATGTTCACTTTAACCAGTGTTTTATTTCTACACAATAAATGACAGCAAAATGAACATGATACTCATCTTTATGACTCTTCCTTATGAAAATATAGTACACATCAGACATGTTTTGCCATGTACCAGAGCACCAAAAATATATATAATTGCAACTGTGAAAACAGAGAGAAACATCGACTGAAACATAAAAGTCCAATCTGTTGTATATGTGCCTGAAAAAGTGCATACTGTGTAAGAACCAAAGACAGAGGAGGCCATCAGAGGGAGGAGGGGACTACTGAGTCTGATGGCTACCTTTACAGTGTTGGTGAAATTCTCAGCAAACACAAAGGCATTGGGATAAGACTCGACAATATACAGTATGGAGTGAGGAGAAATGAAAGCTGTTTGCAGACAAATTTGAAATGAACTCCTCAATGCGTGACAAGGATCAGTCAAGTTTGATTATGAGGATCAATTCCAACAGACTCCTAAGACCCAGAAATGACCATTATGATTTTATTCATCTTGACAACAAATAAATAATTCATGACTCAATGGATAAATTCATGGTTTAGACAACTGACAACAGTGCTTGTACTAAGCCATTATGAACAAATAAATGCTGACAGCGAGTGGTGTGGTAAAGCATCACAGGTCTTTTTTTTTTTCTTTTTTTTTCTGTCTTGCAGGTGATACTTTGACACAATGCACAACATATTCACGGTTCATCTCTTTGTATAATAGTTATGATAAAAATCAATCCAAGAGCTACTCCCAAACAGTTAGTACATGGTTTGCAAATACAATCATCATATAATATTATTTACATCTTAAAATATATTTGTTGAGCAATCGGGTACGAAACATCGCAGTAATACCACTAGATATCCACATAATATGTAAATACACTTTTTTTGTACTTCCCACATAGAAAAAGGGACAATTCACCTTTTTTATTTATTGAGGGATTAGGAAACAGACATAAGTGGACCGTTCTATAACCAGAGGCCTGTGAGAGGTACTTCATGTGTTACAATACACAAAGAAAATGTCTTACAACAAGATGGCACATCAGTATTTTTCTCCACAATGATCTGAGCAAAAATATTAGGGCTTCAGACACTCTTTCTTACACTCCCCATCACTTTGTAATGAGTTCGACACTAAAAAGCTTCTGCCATTTTTAGACAAGCAATACAACAACCAGGTGTGTTAAATTAGAAACAAAGGAGTGACTGTTGGTGGAAAATGTGGAGAGGTATCAAAGCCTGTCAAAAAAGACGGCTATACAAATCATATTATGTGATAAGCATAGGCTCTAGGTGAGGCGAACTGTGTTCCTTCAGCCTAACTTCAAAAGGCTCTGTAAGCTGGGCAAACATCCTCTCTCATTTTCACAGGGCCAGCTTGACCCTGGCAGCCCCGCGCAGGCATACCTGACAGTGACAGATGAGGCAGTGTGTCGAGGAGTGGGGAGGTGGAGGTAGGAGGGGTGAGGGAGGGAGTGGTGGGAGTCCCAGAAAGGGATGGCTGCCACCCCCAGGAGAAACTCTGACTCATTGGCCTCGGCTTGTTGCCAGTCAGCGCTGGCCACCCCTGGCCCAGGGGCAGCCTCTGTGAGTACACATTTTCACACCTGGACAAATAGCTAGACAGGCCAGGAAAAGCAGCCCACCCATCCCTACCTCTCTCCCTGCCCACCTACTTTTCCGCCATCCAAGAACACTATCTGGGGCACCATCGGCTGCCTTCTGACCTCCAGTCTTTCTTTCCCTTCATTTTTGATCCCTTTATATTTGCCACTTCTCCTGTCTTCAGCTGGCTGTGTACATATATTTCTTGTGCCTTACATTGGTCTCTCAAAACATTATTTGCTATATTATGGATTTATGAACTTGACCATTATATACTTGGTTCTCTTTTCACAACTCTTTGTACGTATGGCTAATGTGTGCATTAAAAAAAAAGCAAATAAGGAAAAAAAAAAACTTTACATTCTGGTTTTAAAGGAAAGAAAAGATACACTGCACTCAGTAACATTTGAACATGTGGTGAATCCTCATTGGATGCAAGCAGTGTCCATCTACTAATGACCAATGAGAAAAGTTCTTGCGTGGTTGTGGGCCTGTAGTGTACTGTATGTCTAATCAATGCTTGACAGCAATGATCACAACTTAGCGCGATGACAGAGACAAAATGACAGTTTTGACTCACAACCGATAATGTTTCTTTTTGTTTATAAGAACAATGTAAAAAATAACTTACATGGACATTAAATATAACTTAAAAAAGTATAACACTCTCAATAAATAGTTCTACTATTTACACCATTGTTATGAGACGCAAAAATGTCACTAAAATACCAAAAATATAGAAGCAGCAAACATTACAGGCATGAGGTACAGCAAGGGATCCTGTGATGACTACAGTAGAGAGGTGATGTCCTCATCCAATGCGTAATCTTATACTTCCTTCCATGAATATCTTGGTTAGCTATGGCTTATGGGTACCTTCTCCAATATTAAGAATATAATTTTTTCAAGTTGACATGCAGTTTCATTCTGTAGCCTCTCTGATAGTACTAACGATCAGTTGTTTTGGTATCCAGACATTGACTAATGATACAAGTAATCGTTGAGGAGGATATTATATATAGTTAGTCAAAGTATGTGGAAGCGACGACAGGTTACGTGAACTCAGTTTATAGAATGAAGGGAAGGATCCAATGACAGATTTCGGATTCATCCATTCAAACGGCTAGAATGGCTTTCCAGTGACCTCAATGGCAGATGATGAACCACAGTACTGCATGTCATCGGCATAGTGTAGTGATTGCAGGTAAGTCTCTCCCCACTGGTAACAGTTCTATGTAAAGCAGCAGTATCTGGAGTACTAATATTACATATAATTTGATAATATCAACATAATACAAGTTTTTTTTCTTTTTTCTTTTTTTTTTTTTACCAGGGCTATATATGTTTCTCATATAAAGTGTTAAATGCAATCTTTGTAGATGATGCAGCCTTTACAACGTCCTTACAAAGTTTCATGTTTCATAAAAGTTACAAAGTCTCTCAAGAGTCCCTTTTTGATGGGAGTTCCTTCATTTAAGCTTTTCCTTCCTTGACATCTCTTAGTTTCTCTGACAAAATTTACACCTTTAACCTAAGATGATGTACTAAACACACATCAGGGCAAAACAAAAGACAAACTAATCTGCAGTCTAACTAGACTTGAAATACACTTCCAAACATTTGGGGGGATTCGGGGCCTGTATGGATGATGGATGGATGGATGGATATATGGTTCATATGGTTCATAGTGACAATACCTCCCTACTTCATTGATAACCTCGAATAGAAAGTCAGTTTAGGTTGGAGAGGAGCATCTATGGCCAGATACATATAAAACGCTAATGACAGGAAAGCTAATAGCAACACAGGGAGTCAAACGACTGAATATCATAACATACAGTTTGTTTCAGATCACCATTCTGACAATAGCAGCTTCTAAACATTTTTGAAAGATATACTTTTTCTTCTTACATGGAAACTAAAGAAAGTGCAGTAACTGAGGTCAATAATACAAACACTGATTAAATATGACATTTTGTGAAAATGAAATACATGAAAAACAAAAACATTTTTCAACGCTCCTGTCCATCAAGAACATAAAGTAATATTTACATGATAAGTTTTGATTTTTTTACTTTGTATTTGGTGGAAAATAATACCTTCTCGCTTTCTCTGCATGTTGTGGTATTGTCTTAGTTCTTCACTTACATTGGTTTTAAATTGACATGAAATTGATCTTACATCGCCACTTGTACAGCTTGTTGTGTACAATGATTTATAAGGACGATCTGAAATGCTATAGCAGCCTAATATGAGTAAGAGAGACTGTGCCATTGGCCCAAATGAAATGAAAAGTCACAATCATGCTGATTGAAAGCATGACTATGGATACAGCCGAATAAGAGCAGCAAAGTTTGGACCAATATGCCAAGCAGCCTCCATTATCAAATGTGCATGAGGAAAAACTAGTGTATATGTGTCTGGAATGAAGAATAACAAAATACAAAGCTATTGTAGCAGCCATATAATCTAAAGAAGTTAATTGGTGGGGACAGACACCCGAGTTCACAATACTGAAAAGTGCTGATCGGAACAACCAAGTGCACTTTTTACTGCAGAGACAAATGTAAATTAATTACTTATACACTAGACCCAGCAGAGAATCTTAGGGACCTTTGATCATGTTGTGACTGCAAATGCTGTGTTGACATATACATCCAAATGTCACTTTCATGTATAACATAGTTGCCTGCAGAGCTACAGCTGAGAGTCCAATACTACCGGGAGGGGAGAGAATGAGGGATATGTGTGTACGCGCTCATTTGTATCAGATGTGGTCTCCTTCCACTTATACTCATTCTCACTAAGAGCCATGGCCTATATCCAGCCCTTTATTTCTGTACTCTTGTGTGACTGTGCGGTGCAGTACTGTGCGATCAAAAAAAGCCACAGACTCCTGACAAGCATTGACTACATTCTGAACAGGGCTGGGATCATTTTATTTTCAGTTTAAACATTTTTGAATTAGTGCTTGAGGTAACAAAGTTCTGGTCAAGCGCCATGAGGGAGGAGTTCAAACTGAAACTAAAATCACCCCAACCCGAAGTGAGGTGTTAACGATGACATTCTTTAAGTCGTGGTCAATGTATGTAGTATTTTTCTTGGGCAGTCGGGTTGAACGGGAATGACAAGTGAGGTTCTGGGTTTTTTAAAGTTCTTAGTGCATTTCATACGTGGTGTCGTCGACGTGTATTCTCTGAAAATATTATGGACTAACATGCAAATGTGAATGAATGCTATAAAGAGGTACTGTAAGCAGCAAGGCAGACGAAGCTGTCTAACCCTATTAGATATTATGATGTGAAGATGGCAAGTAGCAGCAAACACAGTAGCAGAAGCCATGCTAAAACTTTTTTCATTATGCATTCAGGATTTTGCTCTAGGTATAAAATTGTCTTAGGAAATTGTGTGTGTGAATGGTCAACAACTAGTTGACTTTGAGTGTGTGTGTGTATGTGTGTGTCTGAATGTGTGTTCATGTGTGTTTGTGCATTTTATTTTGGCTTTTGTGTTGAAACTGTGGCTTGAAACTTAACAATATGGCTGTCTCATTCCCCACCAAGCTATGGATAACCTCTATAGCCTCTGATGTGCCTATGAAGAAACACACTTTTACTGAAAAGGACATAGAGATACAAAAATGTCTGACCAGTTTGAAACCAGGAATGATATAAGCACAAACTTCTAGCCCCTCCGAAAAAGGTGTTCAACATGTCTTCAATGTGTCTGAGGATTTTTTTTTTTTTTTTTTTTTTTTTCACGTTTGTCTTGATTTCCTTCATATTTGCAAAACACAGAGCCAACATCAACACAATCCCCCACTTGCACATTTTGATTTACCTTTGGTTCAATCATGTGATTGTAGAGCAAGGTCACTAAAATAGACACTGAAGCCAGCACAAAACTGAACAAAAGGCATGCTACCTAGGCTTGGTTATGTTTTTGTTTAGGTTTTTTTGTTTGCTTGTTTTCTTCTTTCAAAAAAAATGTCTGTTTCATGTACTTTATTTTTTTTTCTCCTTGCTATATATGTTTTTTTAAATGATGATATTGCAGGGTTACTTTCCTTTTAGCTGAGAAATGAAGTTTCCTGTGGAGTCTCATGAGTTCCATCCTCTATTCTAGATCTTTCTGTGATGTGGAGGCGGAGGCATTTCAGCTGGTTGGGATTGCAGTATGGATGGAGAGGTATGCCTGTTAAGCAGCATGTGCAGGAAATTGGAGGCCGAGAGGAGGATGAAGGAGGGGTCTGCCTCGGCCACTCTGGCTGTGTTGTGTCGGAGCAAGGGTCCTGGGACGTTGAACAGAGGTCCCTGCTCAGGTTGGTCACCCCAGGGAATGGACATGTTCATCCTTTCTGTTCTCTATAGCGTTCTGATCCCGACAGGAGCACTCATCCCGTATGTCACAGGACATGGGGAATGGAATCACCTGGGTGGGAAAGAAAAAGATACCCACGTCATTCCAAAAATTCAATCATTTTCTGATCGCACCATGCTATGGTTAAGGTTTGGCTAGGTTTAAGTACAAAAACGTCATGCTTTGTGTTAAAATGACCACTTAGTGAAAGCTGTAGTTGGTAATAAAAAATAACCTTTTGTCATATTCTGAAACTCTCACTGTATCCTGACAATAGTACATGAAACAGATAATCTATGAAAAAAATAATCATGTTCCTCTGCCTCCTCCTGGTGCTACTAATGGCATTTGCAAGAATCAAGCGAAGCTGAAGAAAAGAACCAGTCGGAGCCAAGAACTCTCTAACACAGCTGTTAAGTTTGCAACCTGGCCACCATGTTCAAAACAGTAGAGCCAGAACCAAGCATTGCCCATGGCTGGAGTAAACGTTCTCATTTTACAGCTAAACAGTACACCAAAATCTGTTTTTGAAAACATCTGAGGGTAGAAAAAGGCAATGCAGTAACAGAATCTTAAGTCATATTTGATTAGTACTGCCTAGGCTGACCGCAGTTATCAAGTGCACAACATGATTTTGCGAAGTAGGACATGCTCCTGGATCAACATCCCACATCACATTCCTGGACCAACATTGCAATCAACCAATCACAGCCCTCTGATATCATCAGTGTGCTTCTCCTGTGCTTCTTTCAAATTCCTTCATGCATCTTCAGAGTTAAGCTAGCTTTCCAAATTGCAGTTAGTAACTGCAGCTTTAAGGTTACAGCAATAACCACATGGTTAAGGTAAGATCATGAAAACAGGCCATAAATAGTGGTCTCCGTTGTTAGTCCAATTATTTGTTGACCCATCCATCCAACCCAAAGTCCTGCCTCTGTGGTTTTTATAATTCTATATTAATGCCACTTGACTTCTTCCTTTGCTCCCGTCATAATTACTCCGTCCACTAGAGGCCTTTGTCACATGAACATAAAAATGTCACTGAGGGGCGCTTGCTAAAATGACAGTCTTATAATATCTATATATATATATTTTTTAATTGATTTGAAGAGATATAAACATCCAACTGTTTCAGATGCAGGTGCATTGGCAAATACCATTTGAGTCTTAAACAGAAAATCCTGCACACTGCTCAGCTTCATGGGTTAGGGTTAGGGTTAGGGTGATGATTAGCATTTTTTGTAAATAATCTTGTAAATAGACTTTATTGTGTAAGGGCCTGAGGTTTCTAGGTTTTTCCTGTGTTTCCTATGCTTTTCTTGTTCCTTTGCTCTTTCGTTTGTTGGGTATGTGACAGATGGTGCACAGGTTGTTCTCAATTATTAAGAAACACACCCACATCTGAATGATTCCCCCACACCTGTGAAATGGGTGGAGCAGTTTCTATTTAAGCTCAGTGTTGTAAAAGATAGTGATGAACACTCTTGAAGGTTCAGTAGGAGCGAAACATTTGTGGAACCAATAAATTGTGAAGCTGAGCAAGAGCGTTTTTTAACGTGATGGAATGACAACAAACCGCCATTTGTTCCAAAATTTGAGCTGATGTTTATTAATGTCACTGATATTTTATCTCATTGTTTTACTACAGTTGTTAAAATGTAATATTTCCAGTGGGCATGCACATCACCTTGCTTTCCCCATCTCTCTCTTTGTCAATTACACACACACACACACACATACGCAAGCCAGCTCATTCTCTTTCTCCCTCCTTGTAGCTGATGTAGACCAGATTCTTGCAAATATCAAACAGGTTTGAAATTCAATCGGCGTGGTTCTCATTAGGCCATTTGTCTCATTTGTAGTGGGTACACAAACTCTGTGTACACAGTGTACCTAAACTCAGATCTGAACTGTCAGGCACTGAAACCTCCATGGTGTTGCTAATACTGTGGTTTCAATTTAGAATGGCAAAAGATGAAAAAAATGTGTCTGTGGTGTGCAGCTGCAAGAAAATAAAGGACACCTGTTAATGAGAGGGATTATTGTCATGATACACATACACATGACATTATGATGCTTTTTTTTCCCCTTAAGGCCGTGAGTCAACTGTAAGTCCTAAAAGGAAAAGTTATGGTGCATATAGCGTTCATAGAAGACCCATAATATATCACGAGAGAAACTGATATCCCAGTTCCTCTGATTATCTGATGTCAAAGTGAACTGTAGGTGAAAATAGCACCGGAAGATCACTGGCCATTGCCCCTAGCGTTTGATGTCACAGGATAACGTTGGCAATGCGTCACCAGCACCAGCTGCTGCTGCCTTGTCTGCTTGCCTCTCGGGGGGCCTGCTTCAGCTGTTTGGGTACACAAAATGTGTCCAGGCCAAACAAGGAACACATGTGGTCCAAGTCATGGAAGGCAGGCTGCAGACCAAGGGCATGTCTGCAATTGTGTCCTGGTGGCTTATCAGATCAATCTGTGGGGGCCTGCGGTGTCGCTTTTTCTTGTTAGGTCTGAGTGGTAGTGCTGTTTTTGCACAATGGATCTCTGTACACAATGTAAATGTAACAACAATACTGGCCACTGGAACCAACACAGATACTAAGCTGACAGCGTGCCTCATGCCAAAGACAGCAATTAGTTCAATGCTATTAGTGAAAGCTGTCTGGCTGCTGTGGGAGGAGTCGTTTCCAGGGGAGGGTCATGGGGCTATTATCTGAATATGGAGAAGCTGCTGTATAATTACCCAGACTACTACTGTAATGCCATCAAACAAATTGCATCATAAGCTAATACTATCTGGGAGGGTTAGTCAGGTAATTACTAAATGCATTAGCATTAGAATGAGAAAGAAATGAGAATTTCCCATCCATGAAAAGATGCATCCATAACAATAGTGACCATTATACTCTGCACCATCAACGTCAAATTTTGAAGCTGACTCACTTCCTAAATGACTGAGTAAACGTGTAAAGCCAAATTCATCTTGATTTCCTAAATATTAATGGAAACCTAACTGTGTGTTGTGGCAGACTGTGTATTACTAAGGCATTTTTTTGCCAATTTTCACAGAAAAATACCCTTTAAACTAATTTTGATCTTAATTAAAACAGCAAACACGCCCATTTTCAAATTTCATACATGCTCTTCCTGTGGTCTAAAACAGTCTCAAAAAGTCTGTAAACATTAACAAACATGAACCCTAACCCCTACCCCCTAACCCTAACCCTCCACCGAATCCAAAAATTAGCTTGCTTAAATTCAACTTTGTGATGTCATTGACTGTATAGTCTTGAGCTGCTCCACAGACACTGACTTGAGAATGATCTTAAAGATAAACCTGAGAGCACCCAGGGTAAAGTTTTGAGTATATAGGTACATTTTCTGTTTCACAACTGAGAACACTACAACAGAATCAAGCTCATTTGGGTATAAAAATGTAAACAAAACTTCTTTGGGTCCACAAAATCAGGCTTCCATTCGATGTCTATAAAACAGCTCCAGAGTAAATACTTGATGACATCATAAGTTTGAGACTTACTTCTCTGGTGTCTGGTTTTGAGAGAGAGTAGCTCATGTTCATATGTATTGATTGAACTTTCCTCAGGCATGGAAATAACATATTGAAATTCCTAATTTAGTTGGTGTTCCCCTTTAATGTTCCAAGCTGTGTTAAGGTTGTTGTGTTTCCCAATAAAAAAAAGACTCTGACCTTGATTTTAAAAGTTCCTCAGCTTAGACAATTTTCCAATAATAGAAAGTAAAGAGAAAAATGTGTAGAAAAGCAAGTTAAATTATGGTACACTGTGTTGTAAATGGGATAAATATATGTATTTATCTAAAATCTGATTTAAAAAAAACCCAACAAAAATTAAAAAACGAAACAACAACAGCAACAAAATAATGAGCCCTTCTTAAAACATATGACTTTCTTTGAATTTTGCTTTGGACAGCGCTGTAAACTAAAGGTAAAATGTTATAGTTGGTGGTAAATGCAACACACAGGAAACACCGCCAATAGTTTGTGAGAGTGGAGGAGTTGTAGACAGCAGGTCTGTGGAATGACATGGGGGAGCATGCTAGTCACTGAGGAGCAGTGACGCAGGCTCCCCTTTGAAATGGGGTATAAAATAAGTTGTTTGTGTGTGTGTTGGGGGGCGGGGGGTTCCTAATGTGAGGGCCAGGTGGGCAGTGCCCAGACTCCTCTGAGAAAATGAGGCCTACATGTGACGACTTTACAAGCCGAGGGCCGGACACACTTCAGAAACAGCTGTCAACCGCATGAACAGTGTTTCCTCTGTGGCACTCTGAAGCCGAGAACACGGGGCTCCTTGCTCCCACCTGACTCCTTCTCAGTTTAATTACACTATCTATCTGTTTCACACTTTCACTTTGTCTTCTTTAAAGTCTCCACCTTTCTTTACCTTGCTTTATTACTCCTCTCTCTTGCAGCACACACCCCTACTACCCCTCCCACAACACCTCACTTCCCTTCCAAGGCCACTTCTGTTTATCTCTCTATCTAGAGAATGATGGTGGGTGGCAAATTTGACATGGTTTCCTTTGACCTTGACCTCCAGGGTGGCTGGGCCAGCTGCCACATCTGGCCCTGACTTGAGGTTCTCTCAGGGTGGCTGGGAAATGGGACTGGCTGGCCTTGTGGGCCTGGGGGCCCTCATGTTGCCCCATGTCCCAGGGCTGGAGGAGGGCTGGGGGAGGACACCCACTAACAGCAACATGAAAGCCCTTCTGAAGAACGCAGACCTTGTCAGAGCCCCATCCTTCCATCTCAGGAACAGGTCAAAATAACACAGAGTTCCTCTCATTTCTGTGTGTGCAGTCTGTGCGTGTCAGCCTGTGCTTAAGGGGAAGAAGGTGTGTAAGGGGCACAAGCCTGAGGAAGGGGGATCTGGCTGATCTAGGGATGCATAGCACGCTGTTCATTAGCCAATAACAGTTGGTTTTACACTGAATTATAACTAGCTAAATTTTTGCCACTTTTCAAAATACATTAACTAAGATTTAAATTTTTAGAATACAGTACAACTTTGTATTTTTCTGAGGTTGCTTTTTTAAATAAATAAATATATATTTATAAATCTAGTGTGCAAGCATGTCTGTCTACAAGTGTTAGAGAACTAACAATACAAAGCACTGCAAAGCAAATGGAACACACAGAAACACAAACAGTGAGCTGTGCTTCGGCTAATACATGCACCTAAATTCTCATGATTCCAAATAACCTTGCATGACAGCACTGTCACTTCAGTCATGGTGTGTTACGAGTTAAAATCAATCATTGACGAAATCAGTCACTGAAATCATTGAGCCAAGTGTGACTACTAACAAAAAATCTATTGTCTATTGTCAACGCAATAATGTTGCAAAAGTGAAAGATGCAGTCACAAAATTTTATAGGTGTGTAGTTGAGATCAAAATGAAGTTCAATGATGGGTGTGGTCCAAGCAAGGGCACCGGAAGTAGGAGGGTAAGGAGTGGAGAAGGGTGGCTCATTGGCCTCGCCACTTAATACCCCTGGCCGACATTTGATTTAAGTCAACTTGGTCCCACTCTGAAGTCGTCGAAATCCGGCGCATGGGCAATGACTTGTGATGTCAGATACTAACGAAAAAGCCGTCCTTCAACGTGGGCATAATATGCGGCCAGTTGCTGTGGTGAGACATGAACGAAAGTTAAGGTGATAAAAGTCCGAGCAGGGTGGGTGGGAGTGATGGAGAATGGTTCCTTTCACCCAGGAGAGTGGTATTCACGTCCCATAAGATTATAAAGCCAAACCCTGTCCTTTTTTCCTGAACCCAACTACGTGTTTTTCTTGCCTAAACCCAACCATGTGTGTTTGTTGCTGAAGGCAAGTGTGTTTATTTTGAAAGAGATGATAAAGAAACGGTAAATTTCCTGTGAAAATGGAAGTGTATTGAAAGAAGACAATGCATGTACTGTAACAGGCAGCACTTGACATGCCTGCCCAAAACGTCGGCATCCAACACACCCAGAGTACCTCTCACGTCGTATCTGGATGTGGAAAGTCCATGACCGAACAACAATACGTGACTAGGTCAGAGTGAGAATGTGTTGTTTAAGTCACTGATCGCTCCATCACAGTTGAAATGATCCCACTGCAACATGGTCTCCAATTTAATACAGTTTTGCAGTTGTTAAATACTGTCACCTATGACTGTCATTCAGCAAGAATTTTCTCAATTTTTGGATTCTTTGCTCCCTGGAGGGATGCATGAAAAACAAGGTGAAAAATGGGTCATGGTAAATGGTCATTTGGGGTTGAAGTAGCTGTTTCATTAAGTTGCTGGTGTTACCAAAAGCAGCAAACAAACTAGTTGCCCATGTGAAGTGTCGATTAAATAGTTAAGCAAAGTGTTTGTCTGAATTCCGGCTAATGTTAGATTCGTACGCTTTCATATTCACTTCAGAGCTTCAGAGTGACCGCTATCGCCATCCATGCTAATTCTTGTAACATCTGACTACTAACCAAAGCCCCACTCTCTGTTTGAGAAAGAACGCAAACTGAAAAACAGGAAGTAACACTGGCTGGGGTGGGGCTTTAATGGATATGATTAAGACGGAGAAAGTCCAAGTTAAGAGAAAAGAACACATAACTGAGTTTGGCAAAATAAGTGCGAGCACTTGGCATCAGCAAACAGCCAAAAAGGTAGTTAAACCCTGCACCCCCACCCCCACCCAACTTTGCTCAGCTGTGTAGAAAAGCCCTGCTCCTCCCTTCACATTATCCTTCCTTCCCCTCTTACTCGGATGCATTTTGCCCCCTCCACCTTTTGCCCTCACCCTACTCCTGTGAATAATGGAAGCTATGGCATGCTGCTTATTCAGTGATTTGCCATGAGCGTTGCATGATAGTGGAAGAAGCAAGAAGGTAAGAAAGCAACTGTTACTGCCATGACCAAAAAAGTCCCTCTACAGCATGTGGGGGCTCCTGCTGCTATCTGTGCCTCTGCCCCTTCTCCCCCTTTAATTGCCCTGGCAAAGCCTTGGCAACGGGAAATAAAGTAGCTGCCCTCAGACATTTAAAAAATAAAGAGCTGTTGCTGGCATGTGTTTTTGGCATCCTGTTATGTGAATATTTGATGTAGAACATGTTAAGGCAGAAAATAAAAGAAAAAACAACAACTATTATTCACCCCTGATAAACATCATACAAACCATCCGAAACTATGTCTCTGTAATTTTTCCCAAAGATGGACTGTTAAAAAAGTGGTTTATTCGGATTATATAGAAATACATTGAATGTAAATCTGGTAACAGCCAAAAATCCGGAGAACAACAGAGACAGGGAAGTTAAGTGGTCAGCTGTGGCTATCACGGACCATCAGCTTAGACACAAACATCAATCATGACACATTGCAAGTCACGTATTGAGCATTCTTGTGCCAGACTGAGAGTTGTAAACAGGGGTGAGGAACTAGGAAGAATCTCAGCGCTTACACAAGACCTCACCACCAACGCAGACAGAAAAAACCTACAGGCACATTTAGAAAAAGTTGTTTTAAAGAGGCCAAGCCGTATAACTATATAATCGGTGCCCTCTGCGTACTGCTTCCAGCATCCAGGAAAGGAATTCCTTCCAAACTAGGGAGGGGGGGAACGAGGGGGGACCTACAAAAGGGTCTTGCGCAGGCAACCCTCAGAAAGGCATACTCCATTCCCTTTCCTCCTCTCCTCCCAGCCTCTCCAAATTCAGCCAACAGCTTGCAACTATTAAGGGGAGATCCTGTGGTGACCTTACGTGCAGCCAGTCCTTGCACCTTCAAAGCTCCTGGGATGGAATAATGCACAGCAAGTCATCCAGAACTCCTTAATACACAAATCTCTACCAAAATAAAAGACAAGAGCAGCATTTGCTGGGAAGGGAAGTAAAAGTAAATGAGCAGTTGAGCGCCATTGCTTTTCACAGCACTGCTCCTTTTTCTCTCAGTTATTCAGCTCTTATCAGGATTAAAGTCTAAATTGAAAGAAAAAAAGAGAAGCAGGGGAAACCTGGAAAACTTTAATAACTGATAATAACCTAATTCCTACAATACCATTTAAGCTTGTTTGGAAAGACTAGAAATTGCCCAATTGTTGTATCTGGAAGAAATTTTATTACATTCCAGAAATTATGATTTTTCATATTAGACCATTGAATCATAACAGATTTGAGAGGCATCGCGTTTGATGTTGGGAAACATAATAATAAACAGTCATGCAACTGCTGTAAAGAAGTCACTTAAGCATCTTCTGCTGAGGAGTGAGCAGATGTTTTCATTGGTGTTCTGCATGTCCTCCATCAGTGAATTGGAGACATAATAGCTTTATAAACAGTTGGTTCGAGGTCACAAGGTAAACAAGTGAAGCAGATTAAGAGTTTTTCTTCTCTCTTTAGACAGACTAAAAGCACAAAAGGATATATGACTCTGGATGATGAGGGAGAATTAAAGTCGCTTGTAAAATTTAATTTTGCCCCGTGCTTATGCCTTCGTGTCATTACCAAAGATCAGAAGGAAACAGTAGATGTCAAAGGTTTTGGCAGAGGAACACATGAGAGATGTGTCTGTGTGCGTGGATAATATTGTTCTCGCATGCTGTGTCACAACACACTGGAGACACCAACACTGAGTCACCTGACCTCTGTACATAACAACCAGCGGTTGGTGTGTGTCTGTTTATGTGCTTTGCTGTTTGTGTGTGTGTGTGTGTGTGTGTGTGTGTGTGTATGTGAGAGTGTGAGGGAGAAAGACTGAGTGAGTGAATGAGCGTGAGTGCATGGGTGCTTTATCCTACTTAAAGGGACAGTTCACCCCAAAATCAAACTGCATATTTTTTTCTCTTACCTGTAGTTATATTTATCAGTCTAGATTGTTTTAACATGAGTTGCTGAGTGTTGGAGATATTGGTCACTGAGATGTCTGCATTCTCTCGAATATAATGGAACTAGATGGCACTCGGCTTGCGGTGCTCGAAAGCGCCAAAAATATACATTTCAAAAACTTTACACCAATGTTTCTATACAGAAACCATGACCTAGTTACTCAAGATAATCCACAGACTTTGCTGTGAGACGTTTGATATAGGAACTATTCTAGTTCTAATGAAAAACACCTGCCAGGAGAAGGAAGAGTGTATCTACTCATGGATGAGAGGCCCATGCTTGTGACAGCACAAGAGGTAAACATTAATGGCATCCTCAGCAGAGCTGTCAAAATAGCTGGCTCAGTAAAGTAGCAGTAGATGAATGCTTCCTTCTGTGCAGTGGTATAGTTGGCAAGTGTAGTCTGTACATCTGTATTTATTATTTGCACTTTCCATAAATTTGTTTGCTGTAGTTGAGTAGGTCCATTCAACATGCTGTTAGAAAACAATATATTATTTGTCTGTATAAGAAAGAAAAATGCCAGCAGCAATAAGTACAGATAGTTCATATTTTACATATAATGACCTCCTCTATGACAACAGAATCTGTAACAACACAATCTGTGTTCAAGAACAGAGACAAAGTCGTCACTTGTGGTTAGGAGAAGAACATTGATTTACTGCTATAAAGGAGAGCACTGCCTGTCTTTGTCACCCACAAGAGTGTTACTCAGCAGCTCAGAGGAGAGAGACTATCACAAATGAGTTACAGACTCCTTTTGTCATATATTGTGTCATTTTTTTTTGTTTTGTTTTTAGAGGTTTTTATGCAACTTTGTCCTTGGTCGCATGCCATGCATGTGTTCAGTTTGGGGGAAATCAGAATCAGGTGCAAAATACCCTGTTTCTGTTTTGACTGAACTGATCAAATGGGGATGACTATGAGGATAAGCTTTGCCCACCAGCAATAAACAACTAAATCCAAATGCCTAACTAAGAGCAAGTACCAAATAATAAAGAGGAGGAAATTTTAATTGTGGCTGAAAAAAACGATCAAAGTAATACAACAAGAAGATGAGGTTGTCAGGAAGGTTGTCCGGCTAATAAATTACAACTGACATTCAGGTTAATTTGAGTTTCATTCATGTACGTTGGCCAAGGCATTAACCAACATGTGTGTGCAAGCAGGCAGCATCAATTAGGCAATGGGCTCACAAACTAACAAGCAAAAGGGATTATATCAAACATCTGGCTTTCCTCTGTTCCCATATCACTTTCACATATCAGCTTAATTCCTTAGTGTTTCCTTTTTGTTTCTCACCCACAGTTACTTTCCTCGCCCCCTCGCTCCTGGCAGCCAATAAATCAAATTATGATTGGTTATTTCAGAGCAATTTTTCGTATCTTTCCGAATAGTTTCCAGGGGACCTGCTGGTGGAAAACACCAGCCAGACTGTTTTCTTCAAATAATGCCAGGGCAAAATGCCTTCCAGTAGAATTTGGACAAGCAGCCTGGAGTTCTTGAGCCCAGCTACAGTATGATACTTACTGTTTCATACTGTAGCAGCTCACTGAATGTTTCAGTAGTTGGAACAGATCTTCTCTTCACCCCATTCGTCTTTGCTGGCGTGACAGAAGTTAGTACCAAGTAGGTAATTTGAACCCCCATTTGCCTGTAGTTATTATTTCAGCGAACTGCTAACACCTGTTTTGCAGACACTACTATTGACCATCGGCATGTAGCATCCTTGGCTTGGAAATACAGCAGCAGCAGTAAACCTGAGCCAGATTCCGCTGCAAGGAATAAAATCCAACTGAAGTCACATTTAGTCATCCCTTAATGCAGTAAATGTAATGTAAACATGTTTTTTTTATTTATTGTCAACTGTTTTTTATTATTAAAAGGAAGGAAAATAGCTAGAAAGAAATACTCCTTTTCCTCTCAGCCATTGGATTGGTGCATCCATGTTTGATTGACAGTAGCTGGCAGGCTGAGCCCCAGCAGGGGAAGAGGAGAGAAGTTTGTTATATGCACAGGTTTGTTATTTTTTCGGAAGCTTGCAAACTGACATTAGAAGTGCACTTTTCCCTGGTGAATATTTGTTTGATCACTCATTCACAAAAAAAAAAAGGTGACTGTCAAGATGGGTTTTACAGAACAAACATGATTTCACTTGGACCAGTGTGGAAAATTTATTTGGAGGTGAGGTTGCAGAACTAAAACTACTCCCATGTGTCAGGCGTGTAGGAGAACTATGGTGGCCAACATGAAAACATGAAGGGAACTATCTAGAGACAGTATTCGACTTGTTTGTTCTGGGCTACCGTAGAACAACATGGCGGACTCCATGGAAGAGAGCCCGCTCATTCTATGATCACAAAAACACAACAATTCTTATTTTCAGGTGATTATAAACAAAAGAAAACATAGTTATGTATATTATACTATTTCTGCCAATAGATATCCCTAAATCTTACACACTGGACCTTTCACCACTAATCTAAGACTAGGGACAATATATCTGTTTAAATGTGCTTTTAATGTTGGACTAGCTTCAACCTCCTTTTAGAAAGTGAACCAAAATGTCAAAACCATCCAGGAATTTCATTATTAAACTATAGATTTCTCTCTTGACACCCAAGGATAAGATGTATAGTTAAACTGACCGTGCCCTCCTTTGATGTACAACATAACAAATCCTAACTCTTTACAAGATCAATGACCTGCTCTGCTCTCACCCAGCTCAACCTCTTGTTGCTGCAGTAATTCAATTGAGGCTATCCCCCCACTGGGGTCTGTCAGTAAAAGTGAGTTATGCAAGTTCTCACTGAGCCCCTGCACTGGACTGGGGCCAGAAGATGTAGAGATGAGATAGCGTCAATCAACAGCAGCGAAACCACTTCAGGAGTGAGGTCACTTCCCAGCGGGCCGCTCACCGACTTTCCTGCTGCTATTGAACTTAGGATACAATACCTTACATCAAATACTGAAGTTAAGAATAGAGGGCAAAAACAAATCATGGACCTCTGGACCTCTTTCTAGCGGTGGGAGGGGGGTTGGGAATGTTCATGGCTGTGTAGCACAGTGCAATCTACCATATGACGAGCAGTTGTTTGGCAAAATTAGTTCAGGGCAAATGAACACTTGACAGTGATTTACTTGTACCACAATTTATCAGTCATATTACCAGGCACATGGAAGATGATTGAGTAAAATTATCATATTTTTGTGTATTACATATTTCTAGGAATAATGCAGGCTCTTGTTGAAAGTGCATGTGGGACTAATTTAGAGATGGGAAGCTTTGCAACAGGATAGAGGCCATCTCACTGAAGGTTGAAGATTAAATATTGTTTTTAATAAGTAATAATCAAAGCACTGGCTACTAGCAACTTTTTTGATCCTGTATGAATACATTGCACAAAACAACGACATGAGGTGTAAATGCCTGTCTCTTAAGACTGCTTGCTAGTCGGTTGTGATTACACTTGATTGAAGTCTAAGTGAAATTAGTATTGTCAGTGTGTTTATTTTCATAGAATTTGGGTAAAAATGTTTGGTGCTTAATTAATTGGCATTAAGCAGCCACAATGCCTGCCTTCCCTTTTCTAGGTTCTGCCTACAACCCCAAAAAAGAGCCATCGAGACAAGTCATGTGACGTAATCTTTGAGAGTAAAACATCGGGAAATCCCAGAGAACCTTTGTCGCAGAAATACGACGTGATCTTTTAGATAAGAGAACTTCAGATTCTGGCAGTAATGGTGTGCTTGGAAAATTTTGCACAGTTGAAACAAGAAAAAAAGTGTCGCAGTGGTAAGTGTTGGATTTCTTTTGGTTGGATCTCGCCATGGCTGTGGTGGAAGTGCAGAAAAAAAAGGACAAATGCACTTAACAGTACAACCATCCATCCATCCATTTCATCTATCCAGCAGGCAAAGCAAAGCACCTTAGGCGTCCCTCTCCCCAGCAACGCTGTCCCGCTCCTCCTGGGAAACCCCAAGACATTCTCAGGCCAGATGAGATATGTAATCGCTCCAGTGCATTCTGGGTCTGCCTCGGGGCCTTCTACCAGAGGGACGTGTGCGGAACACCTCCAGCAGGAGGCGCCTAGGAGACATCCTGATCAGATGCCCGAACCACTTCAACTGACCCCTTTCGACGCAAAGGAGCAGTGGCTCTACTCCGAGCTCCCTCTGGATGTCCGAGCTCCTTACCCTATCTCTAAGGCTGAGCCCAGCCACCCCACGGAGGAAACTCATTTCAGCCGCTTGTATCCTCAATCTCATTCTTTTGGTCACTACCCAGAGCTCATGACCATAGGTGAAGGTTGGGACAAAGATGGATCAGTAAACTGAAAGCTTTGCCTCCCTCTTACTGCGACGGTCCAGCACAGTGCCCACATCACTGCAGAAGCCGCACCAAATGGTACAGTGACAGAAAATTTGTTGTGGGTATAATTTTTTGGTGCATGATATTTTAAAAGTTCAATGCATCAATGCATGTTCACAGAAAAAATTTATATTAAGCCCAGTACTGCTTCTCCTCAAGGGTACTTGGAGGTACACTTGGATGCTTCTCAAACCTTTAGAAAAACAATGTGGATGTGACCATTTAAAAATGATGCAACTGTGCTGTTTGAAGACCTTGTTCCTCTAGCGAAGGCCATGCCTTGGTCAATCTGTTGCCAATGTTTTTACAGACAAAGGTTTAACTAAGGAACAAATAATAAACATCAAAGAAGCCGTCTCTGGAAAAATGTTGTTAGCCAGGAAAGAAACATGATTATTTCTGTCCTCACGGTGAAGGATCCAAAACATCCATGAAAACTTGTGTGAAGGTAGACCGGAAGCAATCATGGGAACTTTGATTGTAAAGTGGAAGATAGCGAGATGTCCCTCGTATATCCGTTTCCCCCCGAGAGGAAATAAAGAGGTTTTCCAGTCAGACACACTGACACAGCCAGTGAGACACATAGACTGCAATATAAGTCCAGCCAGACATACAGATGGATATGCCAGGAGTACAACTAAAGTCCCTCGCCAGATTCACAGAAACAGGCCAGGCCAGAGAAGCAGATGCTGCTGCACAGAAGCTACGATACACTTCCAATCAGTTTCTTTGCCAGCAACTGGCTGGAAGGAGCCAGACAAAGCACATCCCTGAATTAAGAGAGTTACTATCACAAAGATGACCAAACTTTTTTTCATGCTCAGCTTAATGCTGAAGTACAACACCCCTGACAGGGTGTTGACAGATCAGAGTTTCTATTAAGCATAAGAGAAGCAACTATAATATAGTTTAAGTTCTTCCAGCCATGATCTTTACGCTCTGTGATAACTAAGTTAGATTAAAATTACTACCCACGTTTAGCGGAGTGAGTAACTTCCAGCCTGGTCTCTCTTACGAGTTGTCAAATACTGATGCTGTGTTACGATCCTTGCCGTCTGAATACCGATGGACAAGGTCTCCTTTAGCGTCTGTGTGCAATGGATTGGGCTTTCAACTAACTCCCATCTGCGACAATGTTAGACACTCAAAGCAACTGCTATAAAGAGCAACAAAGTGTGCATAGGCAGTTGGTCGGGTAATGGACAATGATGGAAAAACAGGACTTTCACCCAGTAGGCCTCTGTTTGTGTCCCGTGTAAAACCAAAAATCAACACTGACTTACTTTAATGTAACATTACACAAGGTAGGTTAGTACATCACATCGATATGTCACTTCACATCACGTATTTACGTCACATTACGTTACCTTTAACCGTGACCCCATAATGCACATACTTACTTAAACCCAAACCTAACAATGTAATTTTGTTGCCTAAAACCTCATTCCAATCGTTTCAGATCGTTTAACATTAACAATGCATGTTAATGACATGTTTCACCCAGGAGACAGCTGTGTGTCTGATACAGATGCTAAAGGTGCCTTGTGTATCAGAATCAGACACAGAGGGTGTGACAAAGCGCTGGTATTTGACAACGTGGGAATGAGAACAGGTTGTAACAGGCACACAAAGACAAATATAGACGTTTTACACATTAGGAAACTAAATATCAAAGAAAAACAAAGACTACTGATGAAGTCTGACAACTCCCACTGTTTTGGATGTGTATCAGTAATCTGTCTACCAGTAATCTATGGCTGGACACAAAGCAAAGGAAGGAAGAATCTGTTTAGAGATGTTCCAAGAAATGAAATACAGCACTCCTGAACAGTATATTCAGTTGTAGTTTCCATTATACCTAGGAATGATCATTTATAAATGTCAGAGTTTGATAATGGCAACCTCAACTTGATGCATGGCAGTGAGAAAATGAAGAA
The DNA here is from genome assembly GCA_019142605.1 of Cephalopholis sonnerati. Classification (NCBI taxonomy): domain Eukaryota; kingdom Metazoa; phylum Chordata; class Actinopteri; order Perciformes; family Serranidae; genus Cephalopholis; species Cephalopholis sonnerati. The sequence continues at coordinate 16,265,586 of JAGQAX010000019.1, forward strand.
GTCTAGGTGGATAAGGCACACGGAAAAGGGAAGAAAACCCAAAACGATCACATGTGGGAGGCGGGATTTATTCCTAAGCTTTGTGTGACTCCAGAGTTGGGGAACAAACACTGACTGTTGATCAGTGTGACCAGGACCTAATCCAACATCATCTCTTTGTCTGAAGGGCGAGGTACAAGCATGCCACTAACCTTCTTGGTCTTGACAGTGGATTGGCAGCAGTCTCCTCCGTCATAGTTGCAGAAGGCTCTGTTGTTGACCGAATCACAGTAGTTGTCTCCCATGAATGGCTGTACCAGAAAGATAGAGCATCAATTAGGCAAGAACACTGAGCGAGGAAAGATAATAGTTACAAGCCGAAGAACCGAAGAAGCCTTTTCTAGTTTACTCCCGAGCATTTCGAGGCCTTTTAGAGGTCTCTGGATAAATTTGCTGATGAATCTCATACATTAAATTTCCCTCATTTTTCAACGTGACTTTTTAAGCCCTTAGTGGGCCAGACCTTTAAATCAAACCGAGGACACCATAAACTATCCACTGCACAAAACACTCCAATAAGGTGATTTATTGTGTTGGCCTCACCCTCTCCACTTGGGTTACCAATCAGGTTATCCAATTGGCCTAAACTGAGTGGATGATATCATTCTTCCATGACGTGAAGCGGAATTCTTTCACATGTTGTATTCACATGTGAACGTACCGTTTTTAAATAGAGGACATGTTTAGCACGTGATCACATGATCACATGTTTGAGAGGTAATAAATCAGTGATAACATCGGATCACAGCAAGCTGATAAGTGTCAATTAGAGTCAGATACCTATGTAGCAACAACATTTTTAACGAGCTTGTAGATTCCCAAATGGCTCCTCCCAATACCCACCTGTGCACATGGACAGATAACAACAGAAACAATAGGCCCCTAGGCACTTGAACATGCAAAAAGCCCCACCCCCTCCCCTATGTAGGTGCAAGACACACAGATTTTGTGCGTGTTTTGCCTGTGTTTGCTGTTGTTATTTTGCATCTTTCTGTAGCTGTCAGCATCTCCTTGTGATTTTGTGTCTCTGTGGTATTTTTGTGTCTGCTCGTGGTTGTTTTGTGTTTCTTAGAAATTGTTTTGTCTCTATTTTGTGTCTCTTAGGGGTACATCTGTGTCTTTACTGGTCATTTTGTATCTCTATGTAGTTGTTCTGTGTCTCTTTGCAGTTCTTTTGCATCTTTTTGTGGTCATTTTTTGTCTCTTTGTAGTTCTGTGACTCTTTTATGTCATTTTCTGTTTTCTACTATTATGTTTTTTAATCTCCTCCTGGTCAATACATGTTAATTTGTTCAACGTTTTGCAGGTGAAGGCCAGGAGGGGCCCAACTGGCATCAGAAAAAACCCTTGAAGAGGACATTATTTGCCAGTGTGTTAAAACATCAGCTAGCCTGCAGAAAAAAAAACTGTCTACCTGATCTCCGCCCTACCTAGAGGTAAGTTAAGACTTATAAATTTAAGTATTCCGACACTCTTCACCCACAGTCTGAGTGTTTCACTTGTCCAGCATCTGCCAGTCCATTGTCCGTCCAAATCCATTGGCCAAGCACAGCAAATAAACTTTTATAAGACTACATTTGCAGGCTGTTAAGACTGCGTTCCATTTGTATCAAAGCTAGCTGCTTTGGGTGTGTACTTAGTGTAAGGGCGGTCATTTTTATGTCCCCAGACAAGCATTACCATGTGTATGTTTTGTGTTATTTTCATGCTTGTATGAATATGTATATTCACCATGAAAGTGGAACCAACTGCAATATCCACTATAAAAGTCGAAACTAAAATCTGGCAACATAATATATCAGACAACTTTCTCATTGCTCGGTTTGGTTTGGGATCAAGGAAGGTGGAAGGATTAAAGTATTAAAGTCCCATATGATAGATGAGACTATTACTCCACAAAAACAAAGAGAAAAACAAAAATCTAATTCAGGTCCAGCCCTTACCTCACATCCTTTGATGCAGTGGAGCAATTCTGGGTGTGGATACCATTTCAGTCCCATTGTACAGACTATGCTCTGAAAGATAAGACAAAAGTTGAGGTGAGGTGTAATTATTTAAGAAATAATGGTACTTTCAGAGGGTTATTTCCCTTATGTAAAGCATTTCAACAGCTGTGCCAAGACTGTGTTACGTTCACCTGCATTTCAGTCCACATAACTCTAACCCTAACAAAAGTCATCAGGGCACTTTCTAGCTACGCACACGCACGCACACACCTAACACTGCAAAACACAGGGGTTATCAAAAAGGCTCATGTGCTACACATGGAGGCTTTCATTCGGAATCCTTCTTTGATTCACACTGACCTTTTTCCACCCCAGAACAAAGCGGAATAAGTTGATTTTTACAAGACATAGCTTGATAAAAAATTGTGTTTTTTCATAGCTAAGTCATAGCCTCAGGGGGGGAACGAGCTGAGAGCAAGAGGGAGGCAGAGAAAGACATAGAGGTAAAGAGCACCATGTTCTCAAATATCCTTGCAGAATGTGTGGAATCCCATCCTGTTCTCCCACTGTGCTCTTCATTGAAATGCAACAGAAAACATTTGTGTCCAGGGGAGGCGAGCAGCACTGTGCATAGAGTGTGTACCTGTATGTGCAAATGTAAGCATATACTGTTGGTTCAAGAAAATGCATATGTTTATATGAATCCGGATGCGCATGTGTGCATGTACTGTGAGGCCATGTCCTCATATAGTGTGTGTTTTAAGCACATAGGGACAGTAGCATACAGTATATGAGTCTACTTGAGCCAGTAGGTGGAGAGGGGTTTTGTTTACAGCACAAGTTTGACCCCAGACTGGGATAGTAGTGTGCGTGATCAAAAGTGTCATCCACAGCAAAGGACTGTCTGACCTTAGATTGGTCCATTTCTCAGACCCCCTGTGTCCCAATATCTCCCAAAGTTGACGTGCTTTTCTTTTGTTGCTGCAACCTAAGGTATTTTTCATTTCAGTGCTGTCAGCAAATCAATGCAAAAAAAGAAAGATGGGGGGTTGAAGGTGGAGCGAAAGAACAACATAGCATCTGAGGACAACCGAGAGCTGCGGGAATAACCGTTCTACTACTGCGATGTAGCACTGCATAGCAGAATGCAGGCACGTCTGTGGTGAGTGTACGCATGTGTGTTCAAAAGTGAGGGCAATGATGGTTAGTCCCTCTATGGTGGAAGATAAAGCACATTATTTTGTCTTGGAGGTGAAACTTTTTGCAACTACTGTACTTTTATTCTCTTTTTCCCGTGCTCTGCTATGATGATGTCATCCAGAAACTCCTTCTCTTCCCCTCTCCCTCATTTTCTCTCTCTCACTCTTTTTTTTCCCTCTCTCAGCAAGGCCGTAAATCATGATAATCCATGATCGTGGCCTGGCCTCACCCCTCACTACGTATAGGATCCTCACCCTCTGAAGCCTCCCCGGGGCGCTGATACCACATAAAAATAGATCCCTATCTCAGCGCCACCACAGACGAGGTCATGTCATGTAGAAAATGACTAATTCCACAGCAAGCCCGACAGGGTAATTTTGCTGATAAAGGGGGCGCAGAATTGTTAGAGATAGAGGGACAGGAAAAAGAGGAGGAAGAGGAGGTGGAGGTAGGGAAGCAGGCGCGAATTCTAAGTGGGTCACACCAAGAACCGAAATACAACTAGTTTAAAGGTAATAAATCAACATCACTTATTAAGTTGGGAAACATTAACCTCCAACTCAGCAAAGTAGAACTAGAAAGTGCATTTGGGGACATGAATTCTCTTTTAGATTCTGTATGAAGAATCCTAAGCTACAGGGGAGTTTCGAAGTTATGGTGTCTGTTCCATCTTACTACACTCCTACTGTTACTACAACTGTAAGCCATTGCATGATTGATTTCTTTTTCCACCAGAGCAACCCCCTCCTGTTCTTGTTTCTTAATACCACTTTGTGACAGCCCCGTGCATTCCCAATATCTTATATCTCAGCAATATGTGTCTGTACTGCTTGGCCCTTGGATATTTATTGCATTTTGTGATGCATCTATTTTTTTGCTTCCAAAATGAAATGGGTGGCCCTCTCACTATAAATGATCCTTTTAACGTTGACATAAGTGTAATTGCAAATGTAACGTCTAACAAATGACTACACAATGCAAATTTATCTCCCCTCATCATTGGGATGCTTGTAATAATTCTGATTTCTATCAGAAAAGGTATATAGCTTGTGTGCGCAGCCCTGACACCAGAATGAAATCTTGGCATTGTACTTTTTTGCAAACCATGAATACGTAAAACTCGTACATTTAACACATATGATATCAACATTTCTAAAGTGAAGTACTCCAGATTACACGTATATGAGCTGAGTTTCTCATCGGGGGAAGGAGAGGATGGTGTATGGCGTGACACCTGGGTGAGGCAGCTGCCAAGCAGCAGACAGCAATGGACCTCTGTTAATGACCAACAAAAGAAGGTATTTTTAACAAAAAGTTGTGACATTTGAGCTGTTTTAAGTGACTCAACCAAATATTTTTCAACAAGAGTCTTGGATATTTCCAGCCATGTTTGTGGCGACAAATATAGATATTTTTGATGAGAGTTAGGGACATTTGTAACAAACGAAAGTCGTATTTCTTAATGAGAGTTTGGGATATTTCTAACATGTTTGTGGCATCAAAACTGGGCATTTTTGAATGACAGTTTGGGACATTTCCAGCCATGTTTGTAGCGACAAAAGCAGGTATTTTTCAAGGAGGGTTTGGGACATTTTAGCTGTGTTTGTAGAGACCAAATCTGGTATTTTTTGAATGACAGTTTAGGATGTTTTTCAGGTGTGTTTGTAGCGACAAAAGTGTTTTTTTTTTTTTTTTTTTACAAGAGTTTGGGACATATTCAGCTGTTTGTAGCAACAAAAGCAGGTATGTTTAACGAGACTTGCAGACATTTCCAGCTGTGTTTGTAGCAGAAAAATCAGGTATATTTTAACAAGAGTTTGGGACATCTTCAGCTGTATTGGTAGCAACCAAACCTGGTATTTTTTAAACTTGTTCAGGACATTTCCAGCTGTTTGTAGCGACAAAAGTGGGTATATTTTAACGAGAGTTTGAGACATTTCCAGCCGTGTTGGTAGTGACAAAATCAGGTTTTTTTTTAACAAGAGTTCAGGACATTTCCAGCTGTGTTTGTAGTGACAAAAGTGGGTATTTTTTAACAAGAGTTTGTGACATTTACAGCTATGTTTCTGACGACAAAAGTGGATATATTTTAACGAGACTTATGGACATTTCCAGCTGTGTATGTAAAGACCAAAACTGGTATTTTTTCAACATGAGTTTGGGGCAGTTACAGATGTATTTGTAACAACAAAAGCGGATATTTTTTATCGAGACTTATGGATATTTTTCAGCTGTGTTTGTCGAGACCAAACCTGGTATTTTTTTAACAAAAGTTTGAGACATTTTCAGCTGTGTTTGTAGCAACAAAAGTGGATATTTTTTAACAGGAGTTGGGGACTTTTCCAGCAGTGTTTGTAGTGATCAAATCACTGTTATAAGCTAATACATTCCTAATCCAAACCTAGTGTTTTTTGTGCTTAAACGTAACCACATGTTAATCACAGTGCTGTCACAATCTAAAATTTAAATATGAAGAAACTTTACGTGTCAACATATCAGCTACATATGAAACGTATAAATGTAACATATATGTGGTTTGCAAAGACATGCAATGCCAACATTATTCTGGTAATACGGTTGGTGTGTATGTGTGTTTGTGATTAAACTGACCATCCTTGCATTAGGTACATCAACACAGAAACTCTGGAGTTAATCGATTTGGAATCTATCGGTTGACAGGTAGCGGCACAGGACAAAATATGGCACATGCTTAAGTGCACACTACCAGCAAAACTTACTCCTACAAACCCTCTAACCCTGGTGCATGTCTGGAACACTCACCCTACCACCCCTTCTCTGACTTATGCTATCCACTGCCCCCAACAGCATAGCCTCTGGTCTCAAATTACCACTGAGCACAAATCATATCAGTTACACAAATCCATGAAAAACAGATCATTTCATGTCCACGTGGCCCGAGCCACCCCTCTCTCCCGACATCCACCACAAAAAGCTGCTGACTCAGTGTGACTCTGAAACAAAAACAAAAGGAGTTGTAGGGGGAAAAAATAC